>WURV02164606.1:0-15126 GCA_011762755.2 Epimenia babai
GAGTCAATCCTGGAGGTCACGAAGGAATGAATTAATGTTTCGGTTTGATGTGGAGATAAATATTTAGAGGCTGATTTAGTTATCTCATATCCAACAGTAATGGCTGTTTCCGATGCAAAAATCATCTTAATTCAAAGTAAATAAATCAGCAGGTTCCCACATTACCATATCAATGGTATTAATGTCAGTTGCATTTACAATACTAATTGTTAATTCATCGTACACTCCCCATGAAATATGGATAAACAACCTACTTTAATACAAATCCTTCCCGATATTCTATTTTTCAAGTTATCATTATTCTTTCATGTGGCTTGCTACAAAGATGTTCTAACATACGCTTTACAATCTTGATGGCTACATCTTATATACATGGATGAAAAACAATTTAAAAAAATATAAGATGAAAATAATGGCGAAGATGTCCAGTAATAAAAATGTCAGAGCTCGGAAAACGTGGAAGGTGGGTACCATGCAGGTATTAAAGTATGAAGAGATGGCACCGCAAGCAAGCTTTAAGTCCTTGAACGTTGTTGTTGTCCGGATGGGTGCTGGCAGCGAATTAAATGTCAGAGGGCCGAGGTAGGAGAATAATCGCTGACTGACAGCCTTCTTCATACTGGGGATATGCATATTAGAAGAGGAAGATCTGAGAAGTCGGTGAGAAGATGTGGGAGAAGTGAAGATAGTGGAAAAGCATGGTGCAAGGTCATGATAGAATTCAAACAAGTCACATAGATAGAAGAATTTACGGCGATTATATATAGAGGGCAAATTAATGTGCTGTCTAAGAAAAGAACTGGTGCGTGAGTTTTCTAGGGTAATTATACAAAGGCATTTATTTTGGACAAGTTCCAGTGTGCCGCTGTTAGTCTGCGTCGTGTTGAATAAAACTGGAGATCCATACTCAAGGATGGGACGAATGAGTGATGTATAAAAAAGAAGTGCAGTGGATTGGTTAATGAATTGACGGATACATGAGAGTTAAAGCACGAGCGGCATTACCTTGCTTTTTATTACTTTCCCGTGGTCTTTCCACGTGAACGTTGTCATTGAATTGAAAAGCATACCTAGGTATTTTATGGTTTCGCTGAAAGGTGCAGTTATTGATAGTCATGGGGGAGAGGTGAGTTGTATCAATGTTTTTGTTAGAAATTAGTAACATTGTGGTTTCCATGGAGTTTATTTTTAAAATGTTAGATGAATACCATTTCGTGATATCTGGAAGAAGTAGAGGTCCAGAGGTCCAACGACGAGTAATACTGAAGGTATACTTTTGCCATAAATAGTCAAAGTTAGCATACAGTAGGTTTGTTTTTAATAATAATAAGGCCGAGATTTACCTGCTATCTGGGCCATCATTGTCCCTTTACAAACTCAGTCCAGACTGTAGTGATTACGATGCCAATGTACATGAGTTAGCTTAATATATCACAATGGGTAATTACTATAGCGCAAACTACTGAGTCTGGCAGACCGGTAATACACACTTACTGTATGTAAGTAATACATACAGTAACTGTGGGTAATACTCTTAACAGGTGATACTCTGTTGTAAAAAAACGAGACACATTCACTAAATTCTGTCATCACAGACATTGCCACAAGAAGCACTGCCTAACATTTATTCAACAATCCTTGACTACGAAAAATTCTACATTTTCTACTATAATAGACTAATTTAATAAACTAATTTAGACTCTCGAGAAACAAGGGGAGGGTAGCATAGTGGTTAGATGATAGGACTTGAATCCAGAAGACTGTGGATCAATTCCCACTCCAGGTAATATACTGCCTGTAGTGTTTTTCTGGGCAAATGTGTCTTTAATACCATCTTTACATGGGAATCCTGGTAGCATTGGCAGAATAGTTATGTACTGGCTTCTTCCCTCTGAAATGACTGTATTTGAGATGTTCTTTGGATGGTGATTATGGCGTTTGATTCATGGCTGTGTCATCATGCATTGTAAATAATAATCAACAATAAGACTTACTAGAGTGTGCAACATATGTAGACTGTTTATTTGTGTTTGGAACCAGTGAGGTGAATGGACCAACTAACTGACCGACTGATCAACTAACTTACTGGTTAACTAACTGACCGACTGACTGACCAACTGACTGAATAACCACCTGACTAACTAACTGACCGACTGACCCATGTTAAACCAGACAGTTACTACACAACGTGCAGCCATGTTAATTGTGCTTCGGTTTCCTCCCGATGCTTGAAGCCAAGACAGTAACATAATAGCGCAGGATGGCTGATTGAATCTACATCAGTGATTACTTGATTACTGATGCACGGGTTCGGAAGGCTTCCACACTTGGTCGTAATCTGACAAATCCACGATACACCGCGAAATGTAATTGTAGCATGTAGTTGACATAGTAACATAAACGTAGGACAATCACGTATAATGGCAGGAAAATTAGTCGAATGAAGTTACCATGTTACCAAAATCTGAACAAGGTTTTCTTCACTCTGCATCTAATCAATGGTCAGCGAGTTCAATAACTTCTCTGTTGTCTATGATAAAGCATAAGAATTCCGTTACTCAGTGAATCTTTCATTGTTTTCACATACAGCTTGCTCCATGTTCAAATTTTCAACACTTGCAAAATTTCATGGTCTTATGTCCATGAGTCACTAAACCTGCTCATTCACTGAGATACTTGTGTCGATTATTGGCCAAATGTCTTTTTAACTATATGCATTTCTGCCGTTAAGAGATGTTTCTCAGTATTCTCTCCTTACCTAATCCATGAAACAATCTTTCCATGGCCATCAAGTCAATACCAATTTTCGGAATTTTAGCGCCAACATAAAACCAGTCTCTTTACATTCTTCTGTATATAGATCATTTTATCTTTTGTTAAAATCTTTTTATTGCATTTTTAATCCCTGATTTCACATAAGATTTTATTTTAATAATTAAATTTACCCATTTAGGTTCTGATTTTTGTAATATATATGCCAGTATTGAAGCTCCATTCAGTTCTACATCTAGAACTAACTTAGTTGGCGCCAGTGGTGCATTAGTTAGAAGCGCTGCCTGTTATGCGAGAGGGTGTGAATTCAAACCAGCACAACCCGGGGATTTTTCCCGTGCCTTCCACAATAGGAAATGAGCAAGATTCTCGTGTTTTAATATTGAGAAAGATTTGTCATGAAATGGTTTATTATAAAAAAATCTTAGGGATGTAACAGGGAAATATAGTACATGCGACTGACATTTAATTATAAAGTCGCACTAAAACCACGCATTTTGCCTTTTTTCACTGTTTCATTAAATTCCACTCTAGCACATTATAATGTGAACTATCTTGGAACTTTTCAATAGAGGTGCTATATCAGAATATTTTACACTTAGTTACTCATTCATGTCCTTTACATGGTTAAATGACATATTAAAATATTCGACAACTTTTGCACTAAGTTCCTGAATTAACTAACAAGCATTTCCAGCCTACAACGTTGCATTCGATCTTACGATTATAGAAACAAGTTGAACTGGTCACAGGTCTATCTCCACATTTCTAATAATTATAGGTAAAACAACACCTGGTGTCATCAATTCATTATGGTTTAATAACTAATAACATAAACATCTGCATTTGTATTAAAATTTGAAAACAGATCAGGTATCAAATTGCTAGTATTTAACTAATGATATACAATCATACATGATATTATCCAGATGCACCATCCTGCCAGACTCTGTCAGTTGGATTCAGCTCATTGATCTGATAGAACCTGATAGAGTCTCACTGTAGACATTATAATCATACATGCATTTACATTATTTAGAGATTAGTATAAAAATACCCATATGAAATCGTGCCTTTGCAAAAATTGTGCAAAACCAACAACCTCCAAACTATATGTCCAGTGTGTAATGCTCCCAAGTTTTCCATGAACCACAATGTCTACTTCCAACTTCGTCAACCATACGTCATATATACAGTCTGCCCTCAGTCATCCAACATCAGCCGTTGCCAACGGTTGCGTCGAATATGTGTAATCATCGTATAAATGAACTGACCTAATTTTCTTGCATGATTTTAGATGTCATGCTGGATAAATAAAACCACAATAAGCAATAACAATAGTTCGTTGTTTTTCGATGTTAATGTTCAATGAAAGATCCTTGATCTTAAAGCGTTGAGATTGTCGGGGGTGAAAACACCCGTATGTTGTTCATCGAATGTCTACAGATCGGCAATCGTGCGTTTGGCAACTGTAGTACTAACTTCTTATGGATAAATATCATCTATGTCTGTTCGTGCGTTGTCGTCGCTTTCTGTTACCTCGACCTTCACACCTGAACATGTGACTATTAACTATGCTGACAATTTTCTCATCTCCCTAAATTCAGCTGCTACAGGTATATACCAACAACACTAAATGATCAAAAGCTAAATTCTCAATTTTGCATATCAACACTGAGACCTGCGATTGTCGACACACGAGCCTTTATCACCGAGATAATCGCTGCCGACAGTAGATTGCGTGCTCTGCTCGGATAAAAGGAGTCTAAAGTATGGTAATAAAAAAAGCCATTCCGTCTCCGCCTATGAGTGTCTGTGATGGAGACGTGGCTACTATTAAAAGAAAATACATTCCCTGCGACATCAATGGATAAGTGTGGGTACTGTATAGTTTAGTCTCGGATAACTGAGAAAAGACTGTACGGGCACAGTAATCATCTTAATGAATTGTTTATTGATAAAGTGGTGTATACTCTGTGATATTTTTCATTGCATGACAGGTTAACAAGGCAATAGACATTTTATTATGTGAAGAAAAGTTAATTCTAAAAACTAAAGCTGACATTTTATTGATTGATTATGTAGAAACAAGAAAATCAATCTTGACCTTTCATTTTGTTGACAATAATGCCGCAAGTGATGAATAGTGACACTAAGATTGATCCACGTATAATCTGCGTCAATAGTGTATTAAAGACATAAAAAATAACTCATACCAGCTCATATGCATGATGCTGTGCCAGAGGTGCAGAGAAACATTCAGAAGGGTATAATGAAAACAAGAGCCCAAAGAGGTGTCAATACCTTAGAAAAGACCCGGGAAAAAGAGAAAAGACAAAACAAGAACCTAAGGAGGCCATCTTTATATTAAAACAAGAAGACAACAAGGAGACTGTCTCACATCAAAAACAAGAGGCCAAAGCGATCTGAAAATACCCATTAATATACTGAAACATGAAAATACATATTTGTGCATAAACCTTGGATGAAATTACCACCAATTGCCTAAATAGAGATTCACTAAACAAATCTGAATGAGACCTACGCAGATAATATCTGCCAAATTGCAGACCTTTGCACTGAGCGAACATGGAGATGAAGATATTCAAATTAAAAAGTCCATAGACATCACCCACCTCTGCTCCCATAAATGAGATGCTGAACAAATTTGAAAGATACTAACCCAAGGACAATATCTGCCGAATGGCAGACCTATGCAATGAAGGGTTCTTGACAAAAAGATTTTTCAAGTAAAAATGTGAACATTGACACAAGTTACCTCACCTTACCGCCATGACAATATGACGACCAAATCTAGATGAGGCCAACCCAAGAGCAATATTTGCCCAGTAGCAGACCTCTGCGACAAGTGGTTCTTGATAAGATTTTTCAATGAAAAATACAAACATCAGCAGAAGTTACCTCCCCTTGTTGCAAGGACAATTCTACGGACAAATCTAGAAGAGACTGACGAAAGGCCAATATTTGCCAAATAGCAGACCGCTGCAATAAGCGGTTCTTGGGATTTTTTGATACGAACATCGGCGGAAGTTACCTCCCCTAGCGGCAATGACAATACAATAAACAAATCTAAGAGAAACTAACCGCAGGATAATATTGGCCAAATGCGATAAGCGGTTCTCGAGACCAAGATTTTAAAAATACGAAAATTGGCAGAAGTCATACATACACACCCCTTGCTGTGATGATGATACCATGAACAAACCTAGGACAATATCTGCTGAATGTCAACCATCCACAAGTCAGTAAAATCACTACATGCAATAGGTGAGAATGTGAAAAGAAACACACCACGGTCCATTAGCCCCCTCCCTTTTTACCATCTTGCCATGTCTGGCTGAGAGCTTGAGAAACAAAGATTGGCACCACCTGATAAGACATTCATAGCTGAGAAAGAATTTAACGTGCTTTGCTTGAAAAGAAATTCTTATCAGGCAGGAGAAAGTCCAACT
Organism: Epimenia babai; assembly: GCA_011762755.2. Classification (NCBI taxonomy): domain Eukaryota; kingdom Metazoa; phylum Mollusca; class Solenogastres; order Cavibelonia; family Epimeniidae; genus Epimenia; species Epimenia babai. The sequence goes on from WURV02164606.1 coordinate 6,246, forward strand.
CATTTTTCTTTATAACAAGCCAATTTTTAATGTAATTCATGCAGTCAGTGGTCACAGGTTCAATATCAAAGGTAATATGTTAAGTTATTTCTATAGCGCATTAGCAGAAGGTAATACCACATCCAGAAAACATGCAACTGTGCTACGACCCTAGAAGTGAGCCTTAGAGCATAAAATGTTTTGAGTTGTCATTTAAAAACAGTCAGTGATATAAGTGATGGAATAGTCAGTGGAAATTTAACCCTCTCCCCGATAATTACTTGAGCATTACTCACTCAGCCACGACAGATTCCTGAGCTAATGTCACTATTGATTATCACTTTTCTATCTAGCAGCAAAAGCCATATAATAATCTGCTGGCATAATCACTAACTCAGTAACTGTTCATACACTAAAGTCACGACATTTCAAGTCCCAATTCAACGGTATTCAACATGTAGACAGGGGCTGCCCACAATTTTGCCCGAAAATGTCTCCCAATGTCTGATATCTGCAGTACACATTTATTCAATTTTTAACTTTAACAATTATTTACAATGTTCAACTCACCCTCTTTGGAATAGATCAACGTTGTAAAGTTTCAGCAATTCCACCGAGAACTCAATCGTAGCCTGTAAGTCAGGCATCTGTTCAATCAAAGAAATTCTTAATCAAGACACATATACATGATCTGTGCAACTGTTGAAAATAAAAACTCACATGTTATATACAAAGCAAGATTTTAGTTTGAACTTTAGCCAGCTATCATTATACCATAATGCAGCTATCATGCAGCTATCACTGTAGTTATAATTATATGATACTGTAGTTATAATTATATGATACTGTAGTTATAATTATATCACTGCATATGGTTAGATTTAACCATTAATTACAATGTGGGAACCACCTAGTCTGGGCAGACAGTCGACCTTTGCCCGGTCGAGCAACTGAATCCAACTGCCAGTAAACAACTTCCCGACGTTGCACACTCCGCTAAATCTGTAAGGATTATCTAGAGTAAAATCATGAGAAAGCAGAGAATTAGTGCCACAAGAGATAATGCCATTAGCTACTAAAACACAGCCATGCCAAATGGAATGAAACTGTTACACCGCCATACGGCATCAGAAAACTCAATACCATGGGTCGACTGAGTTTAAAAGGCTTTTTTGATGGAAAGTGTCATATAATAACTTATTATTATTATAATTATTTTTTAATACTGGTGAATCAAATTGTTCAGATTTTGATGTTATGTTAAATTATGATTCAGGTCCAGGATTTTGTAATGAAACATTTCAAAAGTCTGCATCTACCATTAACTTTGAAGTTTGAACTGGGTGTGTCCTCGTATAAGTAAAGACTTAGTAAGTAGTAAGAAGTCAACGCCCTCCAACAATTTCTGAATCATTGAAAAATAAATTTAATATTGATTGAAATCTCACAATATATTGTATCCTATAAAACACCACTACCAATAATGTGAATATCCTTGTGTATGTACTGCTATGTACCATTTTGTATGTATATAATGCATCTCTTTTTTTGTAACTATGTATGTCTATTTTCCTTGTGTAAATTGTACTGTTAATTGTAGTTCATTTCTCATTGAATAAAGATCTATAATAAAGATTTATAGAAAATCGCGAAAATCATGAAATTAACTTCCACGCGATGTTTATAACCGGTACAGTATCTAGACATTGAGCTGCCTGCTCTATCATCAGGTCTATGTATCTAGACATCGAACCCCCTGCTCCATCTTCAGACCCAAGTATCTAGACAGTTAACCACCTGCTCCATCATCAGGTCTATGCATCTAGACATCGAACCCCCTGCTCCATCTTCAGACCCAAGTATCTAGACAGTGAACCACCTGCTCCATCATCAGGTCTATGTATTCAGACATCGAACCCCCTGCTCCATCTTCAGACCCAAGTGTCTAGACAGTGAACCACCTGCTCCATCATCAGGTCTATGTATTCAGACATCGAACCCCCTGCTCCATCTTCAGACCAAAGTATCTACACAATGAGCCACCTGCTCCATCTAGACAATGAGCCACCTGTTCCAGCATAAAAACATGAATAGATAATCCTTCCTTGTACAATTCAGATATCTCCATTGGCTACCGGTACAGGTCCACATAATTTATAACGTATTATCAACAAATATTTTTATTTGGTAAAATTTCATCACTCACAGGCCTCAAGGCGGCAAGATGCACTTTTAATTAATATGACTATAGGCTATGCTATAATCTTGAAAGATATTTGCCACTCGCCACTTTTGGCTCGTACATCATTGTTTTCCCCTATATACTGCAGCCGCTGAGAGTAACATCACTTAGGAATAAACCTCGTTAAAACCCAGAAAGGCATCAGCTGAAGCGTCATCACGTGTGACAGTGATACACAACCACCCTGGTACAACATCGAAAACTACGAGTGACTCATACAACTCTTCTCATGCAATTTTTTTAAACTGCCGAATAATAGGTCCCTTCTTGATGTATAAGTCCCCGGATCATGAAGTGGACCACATGACTCGACATAATGTGTACTGTCTATGTATGTTTCTGTTCTATTTCAACTGATGAATTGTACATTTTATCTGGTACTACCATTCCTTCTCTACGTTAGAACTCGCTTTAATCAATTATGCCAAGCAACAATAATGGAATATGACGTTTTTCAGGATACCTTAAATCCGCCTCCAAGAACTACCAGTCAGAGTCATCCTGTCCATCCATTTATAAAGCCAATCATTTCATAGTTACTATGGAGACAGATACCTAGAGGGTCAACATCGCTCAATGGGTGCGGGAGAGTGGTACCAAACCGACCACTGTCTGTCGATGAGCCAGGTGACATAATGACAGATCTGCCATGTCAGCAATAAACAACACCAATAACTTACTGGAAAGGTCTACATTCAACCAACTAAAAGTAATTAAAATTCAGCAAATTCATTGGGACACAAATATTGCAATCCTGACAAAAACGTCAACCCAAGTATAGTCTCGTCATGTTGGATAATAAGACAAGGACATAGCTGTCTTCAACTAAGTTACAGAAGTAAATGCACAAGTGAATGACAGAACAAATAAAAAAATAAATTTAAAATGTTTTATTATATAAAACATAACTATTTAACATAACTATTTAAATATATAAAAAATAACTATTCCAGTAAATAGGATGTATGTGTATTTATGCGGAGTAAATAGGGTATATTTTATATTATATTAATTATTATATATTATTTTGATTCATTTTGTATACTTAGTAATGTGATGGTAGGAATCGGCTATAATGAAATAGTTCTCTCATGTTAAAGCCCATCTAAACAGTTTAATATATAATACATGTACATTGGAGAATAACAGACAATGTTAGCAGCTTGTTAATGAGCAAAGGTATCATATCTATCAACCATTCTGTCCTAGTGTCCATATTGCAATAATCTACTTAATATTAACTCTGCATCACCGTTATTGACGCCACTGATGCTTTATACGCATAATCAGGAATTTAAAGCTCTTCCAATACAATCTGCTGCAATTAATAATTGTACATTCTGGCATCCCTTTACACACTGCCGTGGTTCTATCACTCCGGCGAGATCAGGAATTCCCCAGAGAATCCGCTGTGGCATTCAAAATGAATAACAGTAAACAACACTAGACAAATCACTGTTAGTTAGGCGCATTAATCAGAGACATAGAAATGTAAGCAATTAGCACCATCACTATAAAAATGCTTGACAAGATAAAGGAATATTCATGAGGAATTACTGACTAACCGCACTATTACTAATATATTTTCCTTTCTAAGTAAGTTATGCTTTGAACGTTGATTGTACTTACTACCGAGGTTTAATCTAATCAAGAAACCAACTGTAAGGGTACAATCAAACCATTTGTCAGAGCCAGCCACTAAACCATATAGAGCATCAACATCAGTGGCAAGAAGACATTTTCTTATATTTAAAGATTATGCTTGTTACTCAAAAGGATTGCTTCATCACTTGACCATATATTTTCAGCCAATTAGATGTTGTATTTTTCATAAAGAATATAATCTTCATCTGTCACCACTGACGCAGTTGATTTTCAACCTGTGTCAAAATAACCGGGACGTAAACCTTTGCCAAATAGTCCTTAACATAAGACAGAATGGGGAACCATGTACCTGTCCCTTTTAAATATATCGCTCGGCCACCTTGTTAAATATGTTACGATGCTGACTCAGGATGAGTAACTGCATTAAAAATCACCATCAATTTTCATCAACATATTTCCCATACTATACAGTCAAGCTACTTCCACTTGCGCAACATAAGATCAATATCTAAATATCTCAGTCAATTTCTCACTGAAACTATCATACACTCATTCGTTACCTCTAGAATGCAAAGCACTCCTTGTTAATTCACCCAAGTATAAGCTGAAGTGTCTTCAAAAACTCCAGAACTTGCTGCGCAAACCCTCCTAAAATTCCCACGCCAATCTGTCATACTTCTACCATAGTAAAATTCGACTGGCTCCTCATCAAATATCGCATTCACTTCAAAATCCTGCTCATGACCTCCAAGTGTTTACATAATAAGGCTCCAACTTATCTGATAAACCAGCTTACCATCCACCAGCCCTTTCGAACTACGCGGCAATCCTCAACTATAACACTCGTTCCACCTAAAGTCAAGCGTGTGAGCTTCGGAGAACGCTCGTTTAGTTACATCGCCCCCAAACTGATTAATCAACTTCCCGCAACTATGAGATCCATATCCAGTCATTAATTGTATTCAAAGCACAACTAAAAACTCATTTATTCAATGGAGAGAAATGCACAGGAAAAACCTATACCCCTGATGGGAACCTATACCCCATCAGGGGAATAGGTTTTTTCCTGTGCATTTCTCTTCAACTATTTATAGAACCACATTGGCTATCGCTATCCTAATTACCATCATTTATTCAAGCAATTTCTCGAATCTCGATTTAGTCAAATTTTTAATCATTCCACGGTGTATATTATGTATTATTTTTCCTATTGTGAATTGGTCTAGCAACCTAGTTTTTATTGTGTGCATCGCCTTTTACATAATTTTCCTATTAAGTATCATTGATATCTATTCATCGGTGTATATTTGTGAGCATAGAATAAAAAATTGGAAGTGTGGCTGAGAGTTATATAACTATATTATAGTATGAAAAACATATTTTTATTATTAGTATTATTATTATTAAAAACTCATAATTGCAACTGAATACAGAAGACTCTATTTCTATTCTCACTCTTGCCGGTCTACTACAAGTGGCATTTTTCACGAAAAAGCGCCGTAAACCTCATCTGCTCTCGTGAGGGGTTTTGGTAGCCTTATAGTGTAGTTATATGCGTCCTTCTCGCTAACATTGCTGTGGTTTGTTGGTGTATATTGATGTATGGACTAAGGTCAATGATCCGCCCGGACTGAGTCGTTTTCACTACAATGTTTTCCATACCATAATATATGAGGCTAATCTGTTCATGTTAAACTTAGCAGATATAGGCCAGCTTTGTAAAATGCCAATAATAACCTAGGTAACTGGATAATCCCAGCCTATTGCTACATATTTTTCAATATATCAAGCTAGAGTAATTAATAATCACAAAACAGCTAGTAACAAATTTCTCATATTACTTGGGAGACATATAGCCATGAATGCGCACTTTGGGAATATTTCCTAAATAAGACCAGGGGCTCATATCGTACCTGATGCATCAAATGGGGTGGTCGGTCCGAGGCACAAAAGGACATTTAGATATATAAAATCCATTGAAGATATATAGTGTATTTACAGGAACCAAATCGATGTAAAATTAAAAGAAAATTTTTTTCTTATTGCAGCAAATATTTGGTAGTATCATTACAGTGACAAACTTGGGCATTGTATGATGGATTCAACTTCTTTTTGGTCACTCAACTCACTATAAGTAAACAGTAATAAAGTTACCTACCTGTCAGTGACATAGAAACTCATTTCTAATATTTAAGAGTGACACTAATTAATGAAATCATACAAGTTTTATTGTCTTACTTATGATATTAAAAATAGATAGTAACATTATATAGTAAGTATAGGAAATATTTGATCTTGTAGTATTTCGTTGAACTGTTTGAGCTGTGCAATAGATTTCATATAAATCCCTGCTTATATTACACCCAAATAAGTATATTATGTAACAAAATTTGTATATACTTGTTTTTGTCAGTGCAGAAACTGTTACGTTGCTTTTCGTATTATTATAATATGATTACATCTCCATTCATGCCAAAATGTAATACTGGTACTTGGCATGTACACTTTGAGTGATAGTAAGCTATCGCTTCTATTTAGTGAAAAGAGACGAAGAATTCCCATTTATTTTAGTAAATAATTGGAATTAAGATGAGTGGGTTGAAAGCAACATTATTACATTCATTCGACTTAGAACTCACAGTTGGGTTATACTTTCAGTGAAAACTTCACACTTCAGACAGTACGGACGATGATCGTACCATCGGATTAAAAAATGGATAAAATGGATCAAACATGATCAATATTCGCTACATTCGAAAACGCCTCTTTGCTCTACTAGAAGAATACGGACCTCTTGCTAATCCATAATACCGAAGAAACAATGATTTTTTCCAATGTACGTCAAAACGAAAATGTCAACGATCCATATACACGCTTATCTCCCTTCATATTAGTAAATCTAGTTCAATGTTCTGTTGATCATAAAGGTTAATGACCCGTAAATATATATATAAATGGCAGGATATTTAAAAATTCAACCATATCAACAACTAGTATTTACTAGTATAAGTACTCTTCGCCAGTGCATGAGATAGTAGTGATCACCTCTATATCTTAATCAAAGAGATGTATCTTCATTTTTCGTGTTTTACAATCCATACCTAAATGTCCATAAAAACCCTAGATAAAAGATCATAAATCAGATTTGTTATCCTCTATCAGTGGATGTATATTTTTATAATAAACTTATGTCAGAGGCAGGAATAATTCCTCATCAAATAACACCTTAACCGCTTAAGAATAGAATGCTCTAATTTCTTATTAATCTCAATCTTAATTTTCCAATTAATCAATCTAGGAAAAGGAAAACAGGTAAAAAGAATTAACATACGGAGAAAGACAGAGAAAGTTGAAATTACCAACGCTAGCATACATAAGAGAGAGCAGATATGTTTCAAGTATTCAAGATAGTGAACAACATGGACAATATCGAAAGTAACAAGTTTTTCGAGTTTAATGATCGAGATGGGACAGGTAATAGTAAAACTATACGTAAACTTAGATTTAGAAGTGCAATCAGCAGAATGTATTCTCAAACAGAGTAATTAATAAGTGAAACGCCCTTCCCGAAAGTGTAGTATCTACAAAGACAATAAATGTATTTAAGAATGCATTGGTAAATTATTGGGCGAATCAGCAACTGAAGTATAATATAGAGAATGTAAAGGCACCCAACCGCATGCGCTTGAGGAACCTCTTCCATGGTATTAAGAGGGACAGAAAAGCTATGATAAGCTTGATGAGTCCAATTTCTATTAAATCTATTAAAATATATATGGGCATATAGCCTATAATGTTCCTCAAAAATGGCAATTTTTCATCACAAATGTTGAATAGCACTATTGTTGTTGTTGCTGCTGCTGCAGCTACTGTTTCCCCAACTACAAAATTGGTACTATTACATTAAGGAGTCTTAATGAACTTTATTTACGGAAACTGAAAGCCCACGTATCCATCCCTATCCTTATGCAGATCTCCATTCTCTTTTACATGCTTGACATAGCCTTTCTGATTATTCCATGGTTTTGTTCCAGATGGCGACAACCCACGTGTCTATCCCTATTCCATATGCAGGTCTCCATTTTCTTTTACATGCTTGATATAGCTTTTGTGATCATTCCGTGGTTTTGTTGCAGATGGTCTCCTTGGTTTGTTTTCGCAAGTCGTGGGCTCCCAATAAACAGAGAGAAAATGCAACAAATCTGGTAACCATGAGAGACTTTCTATTGGGAGTCCAGACACAATAATTCACTGAGCATTGATGCACCGTTCCAGTTGGTCTACTGACCTGGGGAAAGAATTCAGCTGTCATCAATCTATAACATCATCTAACATTGAATATAGCTCCTAATTTAAGTTTTCCTCCATCGGAACACAAGCCAAGTTCCATTTACATTTGATTTGATAATTTTACAGAAAAACTAAAGTACAATGAAAGTTTTATGTTTTTTTATGCGAAATTTATAGCTGGCATATTTATTGGATCAAACTAAACGGCATACTGACTACATAGCCCTACCTCTCAATCTATCAAGAAGTAGTTTTAATGATCTTGACATTTCTGTAAATCATTCATCCTATTCAAGAATTCATTGGTGGTAACAGAGCCTGTCTAGGTCAAGGTGTCGAAGATGATGTCCAAAATAAGGTATAGAACGATAATTACCCCTGGGTTGTGCACCCAAAATCTTACGTAATCGCAATAAATGTTTATTAGATTAGCAATGACGGAACAGTTGTGGAGAAAGCATTGCCGATGGAATTCAAGGTGGCACATATCAACTTGACTGCTCTTGTCATATCATCAATGTATCCATACCCTCGAGAGCTACAACGAAACTGAAAGGGTTGTTGCAAAAAGGTGAGTGTACCGTTTAATTGCCCTGGATACTTTTATAAATATTCAGAAGTATTACCCTTTGAGGACTTACTAATTTTACTGAACACAACCTTTTCCATAAACAGCTTTTTGCATCATCTCCCGATGAAGCATAGGTTGTGATTTATAAGACTGGCTAGTCGATACGAAAGTATTATATATTTTATTGCACGGTA
>WURV02164617.1:0-15124 GCA_011762755.2 Epimenia babai
CTGATAACCTGCGTCACATGGCCACTGATAACCTGCGTCACATGGCCACTGATAACCTGCGTCACATGGCCACTGATAACCTGCGTCACATGGCCACTGATAACCTGCGTCACATGGCCACTGATGACCTGCGTCACATGGCCACTGATGACCTGCGTCACATGGCCACTGATAACTGCCATCTCCTGGCCACCCAAAACCTGTCTTTGGTCACCAACAACCTCTATATTAGTTATTTTTATGAACAATTCGTAAAGATATATACTGTACAAGCGACTCTGTCTCATTTTTTTCTGTATATAAATAGCAGTCAATATGTATTATACATAAATGTACAGGAATACGTGATATCATGGTTTATAAGAATCCGTTGATTCTAACCGATGGAACACTATTTGCTATACAGTACATCATCACGTCTATAAACAGCAATACATCTGTCGCAGCTAACACTGTACCGATACGTCCTCAGTACAATCACTCGTACTCGTAACCAAATAATGATGCTGACTGAATAACTCAACAGGAAGGAACTTGAGTCAAAGAAATACAAGAGATATTAATTCAACACCATCATCTTGTAAAATAAATTCAAGTTTTCGCTTCAAAGTGGAGCATTAGAATAGTGCAGGTCTAGACGATAGTTCATGAATAGGTGTTCCATGAAAAGATATGTACAGTGGATGGAACAGACTGAGCCACACTCCCCCCACCTCGCTCAATCACTCTCAACCTCCCCTCCCCTCCCCTCCACTGTGTCAAGTTCAGTCTGTGAGGCCCAGCTATTAGCTAAATGACATTACTAATTATGTTGTTGTAATGTGAAAGGTCTACTGCATATAATGGAGAGTTGCGTAAAATAACGTGATTCACATGAAATAACGCGAGTCGTATGAAATAACGCGAATTGCATGACATGAATCGATTGAATACGAGGAAGAATCATATAAAATGATAGATGGCATTGCATCACATGTAGGCAATACATAAGATGACATGCGTACTCAGACAATTAGACGATAAGATCGAAAGGGCGTAGTAGAAACGTGCCGTCGTACAAGTATCATGATTATTAGTGGTAAAAATGGTGTAAATTTGTGATGTAAAAATCTGATTAGTAACAAAGAAAGGGCACAGAATTCATTAATAATTTAACAGGATTCGATACTCCGAGATAATTATAAATCACACAAATCTATATATCAAACGAACAAACAAACAAACAAACAAGGATATAACAATGATGAATCGGGTAATATTAAATGTACATGCGACTCAATAAATAATGGTCAACTTCAATTAATCGTTTTATGGAAAATTGGAAAAGATAAAGATGACACTCACACGTCAGAGTTCAACACTGTCATCACAAAGATCAAAGAACAAGTTGTCCATCATACATACAGGCTTCTCAATCTTAATACTTCTCCCGTGGATAAGTATGGTCAACTTCAATTAATCGTTTTATGGAAAATTGGAAAAGATGAAGATGACACTCACGTGTCAGAGTTCAACACTGTCATCACAAAGATCAAAGAACAAGTTGTCCATTATACATACAGGCTTCTCAATCTTAATACTTCTCCTGTGGATTTACTGATGATAGCAAAGGTAGTTCTTATATAACGCATTAAATACTCCCATCATCATTATATCTTCATCAGAGTTAAAATAGGCCAAATGAAGCAGTAAATATTTATATTGTATCAACAATTCAAAAATAATCCAAGTATATATGGAGAGTTTATATATGAAATGAACCATTTATTTGCGTCATGATGGACATAGCTATATAGGTGTTCAGAGTGCCTTAATATATGAGCCACAGAATGCTATATACCAGGGGTCAGGAGTCGGGCAGTTCACTGTGTCCCATACATAGATCTAACGAGAGTGCCAGCCTCTCATCAGGAGAGTCGTGGGTCTTCTCCAGGAAATTTTCAAAATTATGTCAGGAGATGCAATCTGAAGGTTTTTCTGGTCAAAACTAAAATTCTCACGGATACCATTTGGACCAGTTTTAAGCTCAATTATGTGTAATTCCACTGTCTTATTGGTCACCAAATAACACTATGTTTCAGATAGTCTCAAGACAAATGCATATTTCATTGGAGCCATAAAACATGCTGAATCTATAACTCCACTACAGTATATTGATATGTTCTTGCGATTATTTTACTGTTACAAAGAGTATATGATTAGTTGCGTCCCTTGACATATTAAAATATACTAAAAACCATTCAATATTTGAGCTCTTATATGACATAGTAGCGCCAGCAACTGTATTGAGACGGATGCGGCGCTTGGCAACTGAATTCCTAAATTGCACTGTTTTCGGCATTGGAATGGGGAAATAGACAAATTTTCGTGCTTGAATTTTTAGATATTTGTCGTGGAATGGGTTATAAAAATATCTTAGGGATATAACAAGGCAATACTGTCCGTGCGACTGACATTTAATTATAAAGTAGCACCAAAACCTTGCCTTTTCCTCCTCCGTTTTAATGAGTAAAGTCATCTTCTAAGGGAGCTAAAACCAACCACTGGAATTGTTTATAACTGAATGGCAGTAACAGAATCTTTTCCATGTTAGTGTGTAAATAAATACAGAAATAAATATGAAGTTACACGATACCTTTTATAAACCTTGCCAGATATGGCGTGGCACTGGAGATTGCTAGGTGCACCACTATGTGGCACTGCTTGTGACCCCTGATATATAGCACTAGAGCGAACAAATTGCATCACACATAAAACCTGGGTCCATATTAAATGTATGTTTGAACGCATGGAACACATGCGATGACGGTGGGGCGCTGATGATGTTGATAATTTTGGATGAGGGGATGGGTAGGGTCATTCGAGTATGTGGAACACTAGCTCCAGGACGATTGGCATGTGCTGGTTCTGTGACGCTGCATTATGGATGACAGGGATAAGTTCATTGTCAAGGTCGTTCATGTAGAAGTCCGGCAGCTTGTCTCCGTTGCAGCCAGCATCATAGCTAACCTAAGGAAGGGTCAAGTACGCAATACACATTACTTGTATGTACTACCTATACACTACTCATACACACTGCTACCACACGATGTCCTCTATGTCGAAATAATAACACCATAATATGTGTCAAAAATAACAGATAACAGCATAAAACACCGACAGCATGTATGAGCATGCAGATATGGGGAGAAATTAAAAGAAACAGTTTCACGGAAAGAAAGAATTGACGAAAGTCTATCATATGAAATTTTTATTTCAATGAATTTGCAAAATTCGTCCAAATTTTAAAATCCTTCCATGAACTTCGATGTGCCATAGGCGAGTGCCGATCACTGTTTTTTCTTAATCCTCAGCTTGAGTGTGAGTTGTGACATGATGTCACGAGGGGACAAGTGACAAGTGCATTGAGAGGTGTGTCTGTTGGGACACCAATGTTTGGCCAGTAACAACACTGTGCTACAATCTTTAACCATGTTGATACTAGTGGTGGGGTAGTTAAAAAAGAGATCTGTCATGCGAGATATAGCGCAAGTTCAAATCTACACACAGCAGAGATAGTTTCTTGTGTCTCTGCCTGTGAAATGAGAAAGAATTTTCACGAGAGAGATTTTCAGAAACATTTATTTAATTAAATGAGTGATGGTAAATTTCGCAACTACGTGATGACACAATCGATATTGTGAAAAAGGGAAAACGTGAGGCATTAGTGCTGCTTTATTAAAGTTGGTAAATGTCACGCTTACAAAACTGCCTTCTTATATCGTCGACAATTTTTACAATAAGCCTCACGACAAATCTTTTTCAACATTCAAGTACAAAAATCTAACTCCCTGGCTGCAGAAACATAATGTTAATGGGAGTAGCAATCACAGTTCTCCAAATAATTGGAGGGGAATACACAGAAACACGTACACCTATTTTCTGCGCATTTCCCTCCAGTTACTTGCTTTCGTGGTCGTGGTCTTTACGGATTCCAACTCGCATCATTTAGCATGAAACAGTGTGTTTAAACGATAGTGTTGTTGGCGCTGACATTAAGTGCGACTAACTACGATTAAAGAAAAGGAATTAAAACTTTTCGGTGTTTGTTTTTTATTTCTACACACCTGGTCAGTGTCAATCATCGCACGGATGGCGACCTTGTCGAGGCACGCGTCCTTCAGCCGATCCAGGTGCGGTGTGAGAGCTACGCACGTAGCACGAGCGAGACTCTCAGCCAGTCGGCTCAGATCCACCGGTTCCCAATGAGAGCTGCCCTCCTCGGTCTTCATAAAGAACACCTCGGTCCAGCGGATGAGGCAGTGGTCGCCCACGTAGTCCGTGCTCTTGTGGATGCGCAGACTGCGCACTCCGTCTAGTGCCACACCATCCACGCTACTCCTGACTCTATACACAATTCCATTACATTCAATTTAATAACGTTTATTCCTCAAATACAATCGTACACAATAGTTACAATAGGACACACACAATATACAAAGTAATGAAGAAAATGTGGAAAAGAATGTGCACTTCGAAAAATTAATATAAAAAACATATCATGACATAATAATCTTCCTAATATTGTATGCGTGTTTAGCTAACCTAAAGTAAATTTCACACAATGAGTAGCTATTGTAGTGTACGACAGAAAGGGAGGTGACCGAAGTATAACTTATTATACATCACCCCCGCATGTTGTCGCATTCAATCACGTCATCCCTCCGCTTCCCCCAAATATTGCCCATCAATGCCACCCCGGCCACAATACTTGTTACTTCATAATACAACACACATGTCACTAATATTGCGATTATGTATAACTCATACATCCACCTCTGATAATGAATGTGATTTTACTAAAATTACCGACCTATCGCATAGACTAACCCCACATTGAAGTTGGTATCGTCCTGTCCCCAGCGCAAGGTCACCGTCTCCTCAGGGTTCTGCGTGGTGACACTCCCGCACCAAATCACAAACGCCTTCATATCCTTCATCGACTGTTTCAGCCCAGCCATCGTCTCTGGGGTAATCTGAACCATGAGTCCATCCTCAATGATGCTCGACTTGGCCATTAATCCGGTTGATGTCTTTAGTGCTCCATTAAAAACCACGAAACTCGCGCCAGTCACTGAGGAGTAAAGGGGCACACGGAGACAATGTGCGAGAAATAAGTTGCTAACAGAAATGACAACAACAACAATGATCCGCTAATGTTAAGACATTAATGATGACGAGCTAACAATTATGCACTAACACTGAGGAGCTAACAATGCCTTACTAATAATGACATGTTAACAAAGAAGCTCGAGCAATAAAGTTATAAGGATGCCGCGATAATCAAGAGCTAAATATGATGATGACGCGATAATGATGGCGCGATAATGATGACGCGATAATGATGACGCGATAATGATGACGCGATAATGATGACGCGATAATGATGACGCGATAATGATGATGCACTAAAGATGACATACAAGAGATGACACGAAAATGATGACGCGTTAATGATCATGCACTAAGGATGACATACAAGAGATGACACAATAATGATGACATACTGAAGATGATGCACTAAAGATGACATACAAAAGATGACACGATAATGATGACATACTGAAGATGATGCACTAAAGATGACATACAAGAGATGACACGTTAATGATGATGTATTGAAGATGATGCACTAAAGATGACATACAAGAGATGACCCAATAATGATGGCATACTGAAGATGACACAATAATGATGACATACTGAAGATGACACAATAATGATGACCTACTGAAGATGAAGTACTAAAGATGACATACAAGAGATGACACTATAGAGGTAATGTAATAAAGATGACGTGATAGAGATAACGTGCTAAAGATGACATGATAGAGATAACGCAATAAAGATGACATGCTAAAGATAACGTACTACAGATAATGTAATAATGATGACAGGCTGGACATGACGCACCAAAGATGATGCGCAACAGATGAAAGAAATGTCAGGACAGAGATGACACGAAAAAATGACATTCTAAAAATGACGCGATCAAGATGTGCTAAAGATAGTGCGATAGAGATGACACGCAAGAGAGGAGACGCATCAATAAGAATGTGGTGATAACCAGGCTGTGAATGTGTAGAATCTCCGTGCTTATTGGCTATGTCTGATCACACAGGATTTATGAGCCTTGGCCCTCTGTATTACAGGTAGTAATCTCAAAAGTTGCGTAATTTAACATCGTCTGACATCCCACCACAGAGCGAGTTGCGACCAGTCACTCGGAACTAATAGTGGTTGTAAGTCAGTGACTTCCTGTACTATAAACCTCCCTACAGCCAACTTGTCTAACACTCGCTAACTATCTTAAAGCAAGTCCTAAAAGTCCTAAAGGTGTACACTTCTTGAAGAATGGTATTCATGATCTGCCGTATATTAACTATTTATTATACGGTAAGATCAGTATTAGAGAAAGTGTTTTCTGAGCGCTGTACCTACTGTACATACTGTACCTACTGTACCTACTGTACATACTGTACCTACTGTACATACTGTACCTACTGTACATACTGTACCTACTGTACATAGTGTAACTACTGTACCTACTGTACATAAATAGATTACGGTACCTTTACGAGGCCTGTTCTGGATATTGATGGCCTGCGTCGTGTAGTTACCATCCTCATTCTGTATACACACGAGGTGAGAGTCTGCCTGCGTGCTGAAGTCAGCGGCGAGGGCCATGACGTGCTCATTGCTGTTGCTCACCACCTTCATCAACTGTCATACAACGCACACATGCGTGAACAGAATCAATAGTGACACGCATGGAACGCGTAATACTGTCAGCACCAGTGGTGCAGTGGGGAGATGGGCGGCTTTTCATGAAATAGGCTGCAGGTTCTAGTATGTTAGAATCAGCGATCGTTTCCTGCGCCTTGCACTACAGAAAATGTAGTACATCTTGTATACAATGTAGTGTACAGTCAGCTCTCAATTATCCAAGGTCACTCGTATCCCAGTGTTATAATCAGTTATATGAGACTGTCGGATAAATGAATTATGTTATAATAACAATAATCCATTTGATTTGGAGGCGCCCTAATAACTAGTATGTCTCTAAGGCGCTTATATACAATCTGTGGTCAGATTACACAAACATTAACAAAGTTTCTGATGGCTATTACCATCTAGGAGTGTCAGGAGACCATAATTGTCACCTTCCACTACCGAATCTATTTTTTGGTAAAAATGCTTCACCTGCATGTTATTGCAATACAGATTTTTATTGAATAAACAATCCCTTATTTATTATCTTATTTATGTTGGAGTCTCAAATAATTTTACTGTGACGATTTCACAACGCTATTTCGGATAACGCATGACCTCTCAAACGCCAAAACTGTCCCAGTGTGAGTATCATGTTACGGTTAAGTACGTCCATAGAGAATGCAAAACTGCATGATCGGTAGTCAACTAATCATGCATTTAGCTGCTATAGCGGTAACTAAAGCTCACGCCACAACCTCAAATGTGCCTATATTATACTGTCAACACCGGCGAAAATGCAATAGAAAATGTTAGATAAAGGGGGTCTATTGTAATAACAAATAGCCATTGTGTTCCTGACTACGAGCGTCGGTTATGGAATAGTGAATATGCAGATAAATTAAATTAATAAGTAAGAAGGAATGCGTTCCTGACGCTGACATATGGATGAGTAGGGTGAGGGCGGTACCGGATAAAAGGGTGTGGGACAACCGAGAGCAGACTGTTACAAAACACAAAGTAAGAGGTATGGTATGACAACAGGTCACGATCAAAATTACAGGGGTAGAAGATAACAAAGGTGTGTGACCAATAGACAGACAGGAGACAGTCCGCTTGGTAACCATACACTAACATTGTAAAGGGCAAAGAATGTCCCACAAACCTTGGTAATCTGCATATCTCTAAAAAAACTAAGGCTATACGGCAATATAATGAAAAACAACAAAATCAATCAACAATAGGGGGTACAAAATGATGCCCCAAAAATTTACTACATTATGCAAGTGTGAATTTGGAGACTGAGACACAAGTCATATGATCTTATTGCCAACTCTCATCGGTGAGAGGACCCTAATGGAGAAGACTGATGGTCACCTCATCATATCGGTTCATTGGGAATGTGATGACCGTCTGCTTGTCCTCCATGTGTATGGACACACCGCGTATCTGGGGCAGCATGTACTGGTAGTTTCTGAAGTCTGCCAGCAGGTTCATGATCGTGTGGCCGATCTCGTAGAATGTCGGTCGCCGGTCACGGGTGGACACCAGGGGACATGGGTAGTCTGCATATAATTCATGTATGGAATGCTGCTAAAGGGAGAGTAATGTTGGTAGACTAGAGCGTATATAGGGAGTGGAGGTGCATGTAGCATGTCGCATCTCATGAATATGTACATGTGTCACATCTCATGAATATGTACATGTGTCACATCTCATGAATATGTACATGTGTCGCATCTCATGAATATGTACATGTGTCACATCTCATGAATATGTACATGTGTCACATCTCATGAATATGTACGTGTCACATCTCATGAATATGTACATGTGTCACATCTCATAGTTATGTACATCTGTCACATCTCGTGACTATGTCCATGTGTTGCATCTTGTGATTATGTACATGTGTCGCATCTTGTGATTATGTACATCTGTCACATCTCGTGACTATGTCCATGTGTCGCATCTTGTGATTATGTACATGTGTCGCATCTCTTAATTTTATGAGTAACTAGAGATGGACATTAGTGTGTTGCATCTCATAAATATGCATGTGTCATGTTTCATGAAAATATGACTAAATAACGACTAATACAGAGAAAAAAATGAAGATAGATACTAATGCGCCATATCTCATGAATATGTATAGCCAAGATAATTATTTTGCGACAGTTATACCAGAGGATACTGCAACACTTACATCTGTACTCAGCACCGAGCCTGAGCAGCAAGCGCAGAGGAAAAACCTTCGCCCATGGAATCTCCCATTTCTGGAGTAGCACACCGAATACGTATGGCACCGACGGCAGGTGGAGCTTGTTGAGGCACTGGAACGTGGGTCGTAGGTAGAGCAAGCCGCCGTGGTCTTTGTTGTCGAGGAATGGGTGGGTGAAGATCGAGTGGCTAAGGTCACTAACTGTGTGGCCTGATGACAGATGCACAAAGCATGTAACTGGTGGCACAAGCATACAGGATAGAGTGTACAGATGTAAATACAGGATACAGTGACAGATGTAATACACGATACAGTGTACAGATGTAATATAGGATACAGTGTACAGATGTTATACACGATACAGTGTACAGATGTCATACAGGATACAGTGTACAGATGTAATACAGGATACAGTGTACAGATGTAATACACGATACAGTGTATAGATGTAATACACGATACAGTGTACAGATGTAATACACAATACAGTGTATAGATGTAATACACGATACAGTGTACAGATGTAATACAGGATACAGTGTACAGATGTAATACAGGATACAGTGTACAGATGTAATACACAATACAGTGTATAGATGTAATACAGGATACACTGTACAGATGTAATACAGGATACAGTGTACAGATGTAATACACGATACCGTGTATAGATGTAATACACGATACAGTGTACAGATGTAATACAGGATACACTGTACAGATGTAATACAGGATACAGTGTACAGATGTAATACACGATACCGTGTATAAATGTAATACACGATACAGTGTACAGATGTAATACACGATACAGTGTACAGATGTAATACAGGAGACAGTGTACAGATGTGATAAACGATACAGTGTACAGAAGTAATACACAATACAGTGTGCAGATGTAATACACGATACAGTGTACAGATGTAATACACAATACAGTGTGCAGATGTAATACACAATACAGTGTACAGATTCAATACACGATACAGTGAACAAATGTAATACAGGATACAGTAACAGTGTACAGATGTAATACACGATGGTGTGCGGATGTAATACATGATACAGTGTACATATGTAATACAGGATACAGTGTACAGATGTCATATAGAATACAGTGTACAGATGTAATACAGGATACAGTGTACAGATGTCATATAGAATACAGTGTACAGATGTAATACACGATACAGTGTACAGATTTAATACACGATACAGTGAACAAATGTAATACAGGATACAGTAACAGTGTACAGATGTAATACAGGATACAGTGTACAGATGTCATATAGAATACAGTGTACAGATGTAATATAGAATACAGTGTACATATGTAATACAGGATACAGTGTACAGATGTTATACAGGATACAGTGTACAGATGTTATACAGGATACAGTGTACAGATGTCATACAGGATACAGTGTACAGATGTTATACAGGATACAGTGTACAGATGTTATACAGGATACAGTGTACAGGTGGAATATAGAATACAGTGTACAGATGTAATACAGGATACAGTGTACAGATGTTATACAGGATACAGTGTACAGATGTTATTCAGGATACAGTGTACAGATGTTATACAGGATACAGTGTACAGATGTTATACAGGATACAGTGTACAGATGTAATAGATGATACAATGTACAGATGTTATACGGGATACAATGTACAGATGTTATACAGGATACAATGTACAGATGTTATACAGGATACAGTGTACAGATGCTATTCAGGATACAGTGGATAGATGTAATACACGATAGTGTACAGGTGTAATACAGGATACAGTGTACAGGCGTAATACACGATACAGTGCACAGACGAAATATACAATAGAGTGTGCAGATGCAATACACAGAACAGTGTACAGATATAGTACCAAATACAAATACCAAAAATGTATACAGATGCCAGACTGAACATAGTGGTCAGATGCCATACCTAAGCCAGCCTGTTCATAAAGGTGCTGGAAATGTAAGAAGATCTCATTGGGTAGTGTTGTCTCATCAGGCATACATTCCAGCAGGATGACGACCTCCTCCTGGCCAACAGTCACCAACCCATCGCTGGTGAAGCACCAGCACAGCTTGTTGATACAGCAATTCACTGTGAATAGATCACACATAGTGAAAAATACCATCATGGATTATGGCAACTTTTATACCACATTTCCTTTCCTAGCTTTTCCTAGTCGACAAAGTTTTCATAACTTAGCTTGAACTCCAAATTACAAACTCATATACCTGTGTGAAATCAGTAGATTTTCTTTATAACTACAGGCGATTAAAATAAATCTTACTTACTTTAACTTATTGTGCACTATATATGTTGTAAATCAATTTTACAGTGGTGCTAGGCTAATTTCACCGGAGCCATCTAGTTAAAAGAAATAAGAGTCGATTAGTCTGAGACATTTTATCAATAGCTCTACTCTCAAACAATTGCAATACATTTTGTTATTGAACAAATGCAATACAGCGAGACAATACAGTGAGAATACTTGTAGGTACCAGTCAATCCCTTTTGCTGTCACATTGTTTTTTACATGTATCTAGTGAAGACATCACGGGCTCAGTGAGGCAGTGGAGAATGTAGTCATTAATATGAGTATACTCGTACTGAACACTAACAAATTTTATTGCATACAGCACAAATTGTCATGCATCATTACGCCCGTAGATGTTTTATTGAGAGAAGCACGCTGCTGTTAACAATAAATAATTAGTTCACGAAGCACAAGTTCATGCACATTTCTGATGCACAGAGATGGGAACCCGTCATGTTATATAGTAACTGCAATTAACTTAAATACATTCCAATACCAAGAACATAATGCTCTAGATGTTTTGTGATATCGCTACAACTCATGATATTAAGAGGAATGTAGCCATTGTGCTACTCTAAGTAACTGCAGAGAAATGCACAGAAAAACCTTTAACTCTGGTGTGACTAAATGTTTTTTGTGCATTTCTCTCCAAATATTAATAGGGATTTTTTAAATAAAAAATAGGTTATTGAATGCGTGAGTGTGAGTTTTTCCCATTGTTCTGCTAGATTGTTATATTTGACAAGTATTTTGTAAGGATGTTTCTTGGTTACAGTAACACAAGGGTCGATATCCTGACGATTTAATGCAGACATTTATCTCCATGGTGAAATGAAACTGATAAAGATTATATTACGGTGAACGGTAACCATTTATGTTGCAGAATTTCTACTTTCTATGCCCATTGTATACGCTCAAAAATTGCGGACAAACATATAAATGATTGCTATAACCGGCATGTGACCTCAATGACTATAATGCCAGTGGCTGTAAACAGAAACATACATTTGTTGTGCACCACACTTACGGTTGACGAACTTGACGAGGACGTAGAGATTCTTGTTGACCATAAATACCGCAGGGCTCGCCGCCTCATCTGTAACAAATCCATGCTGCAGAGTCTAATATTAAAAGGTGGGTGCAGATTAATAAAGTTTTGAAAAACAACCCAGAAACAATAACTTTAAAATCAAGTTAAATTTATTGAAAACAACTCTCTATCCTGCCTAAGACTATCATTCCTGATGATACTAGCGATAAAGTTATACCTGGAGAAAATAGGACAACTTTTGGAGTGTCAAAAGATTCGCTGAGTCTGTCGAAAACCTTACTTAAACTCTAAATATCAAAGATGAATCAAGGTGAAAATTGATGAAGGCCTTTTTCATGACCATAATCCTGGCATGAGAAAGTTTTGAAGCAGATGACCCAAATTTAAGAAAAATAACCAAATGTGCCAAGGAAGACACATTCACAGGAATAAGTATTGTCAAAAAATATCAATATAAGCGATTGTCATGCTAGATTATAATATTTATCAATACTTTATATAGCAGCATCTGTTTCAAGCTGATGTTTAATGTACTGAATGTAGCGACTCAATCCGGGGGCCGCATTATTCATGTAATTAGATCGTGGGTGGGGCACGCTTTTAAAATGGTCACATAATCACTCTACTAAAACAGAAATGTCCATTGCAACTAGAAATTTAACCTAAGATTATATAAGCTCGAGCTATAAAACATCACTTCAAACATTTATTAAACCCGTGGCCTGTTGAACAATGGGTGAGTTGTACTAATGATCTGTTAATCTACTGCTCTGTTACCGTTGATGATATGCATGGTCTGCGCGACGTCGGGGCTGTAGTTGATCTGTCTCTCTGTAATCGATGTATACATTAACAGTATGACATGATTAACAACACAGCCACCTACTACTGACCCACAAGGTCATCTAGTCAAAGGAAGAAATTATATTTTAAAAATTACAATATAGAGGCGGATAATTTTGGTCCTGTCAGTGTCAGTGTCATGTGTCTCCACCCTCTGATGTGAATATAGCCAATGTCCTGTGACACAATGTGCGCATCAGCATTGCAAACTCCCATAACTTGAAAAATAGATAAATTACAAAGCTGATTTCTATATCATACTATGGAGCTAAACCAGTTCTAAATAGTAAAATTATTAAAATTTATGCAATGAAACAAGTTATAAGATAAGTGAAAATATCCAAATAACTGGAACTAAGCTCAATAAGCTAAACATCCTTTAACTCTATGAAACCTCAATACTGCATTTGTTGGCTGAGGTTATTGGTTATGTATGCAGCGTCTCAGATCATTCCACTATGTTCACTCATTTGTGTGGCATGTCTTGCCATTTGCCGAGGATGTTTCAGAAGGATGTAGCAATCCTACAGGAATTTTCAGAGCATCCACGGTGTAA
The DNA here is from genome assembly GCA_011762755.2 of Epimenia babai. NCBI lineage: Eukaryota > Metazoa > Mollusca > Solenogastres > Cavibelonia > Epimeniidae > Epimenia > Epimenia babai. Next base: position 13,757 of record WURV02164617.1, read on the forward strand.
TTAGTTGGTTAAGTTGGTCATCAGTGTGGCCAGTGGAATACCCGCTTGATTCAAGCTGATAGTCGTATCCCCTATAATCACTGCATAGTCATGGCATGATGAGCAGGTAGTTTAACGTGTGGCAGAAGAGGTAGGTTACCTACCTGCTCTGACACGATGACTGGTGACAAGTGGTGGCAGACCGACATGTGGCACGACGCACACCGTGCGGGCCATGTCGAGGGCCGGCTGGACCGATGACACCGCCCCAACACCTGGTGAAAACCGACTTATGAATTACAAATAGTTCAACGATGCAGGCGTGACATTTCTCTCTGCCGACAACCGCGTTAACCGCGATGGTATCGAGTCTGCATCCATGACAAACTGAAATATTTTCTAGAAACATAAATCAGTGAACTTCAGTTGCTATTTCTTTCAATAATCCAACAGAAAGTGGTTCCAGTTCCTGTTATATACTAGTGTATACAACAGGTAGGAACTTCAAGGAAAAAGAAAGCGTCGAAGCAGGGCCTGGATAGCCATTTGGTGTGGAATACCTATTTTTCTGCGGCTGACAGTAGTTATCTGTCCACCATCTCGTTATATAACTCTATATGAACATCACCTGTTCACCTGTGTCATATTTAGAAGAGTGTGTGACAGGACTAGTGAGTCCATTGGCATTTAAAACTCATTCATTACACACACACCTATATCTTGTAATCCAACAATCTTATTACAATTTTAAAAAGTTCTTTGTCCCGATTGGTCCGGTTGACATACTATGAATACCGGTGATATCTATTTGCAACAACAACTGGCGCCTGCTAGAGGATTGACTTGGTCAGTGGCTTATTGCAAATAACCATTTGCAAACTGCACGCGTGGCTTGAAGTGTGCCGTATGAATGTGAAACTTTCTACACTAATATTACATGTCCATTTAGTATTATTTCACTAGTAACAGGTGTCATCTAACGACCTGCAGAGTGAGTATTGTAGTAATGTATTGATATAACAACGTACTTGTGTTGACCTTCTCGACCTTCTTGACCTTGCGGCCGGGCGAGGTCTTAGGAAGCTGGGTTGTGGCTTCTTGTGCAGCATCCACTTCCGTCAGATCACCGCCGGGCCTGATGCCATCAGAAAATATCACTTGTTTGGGCTCAGTGCGTCGTGATGCACCTAAAATGTAAGTAATAATGATAATAAATCAGATGTGGAGCACTGGATTACACGCCGAAAACATTACATTAGCTTACCTCCCTCCCACTATTTTTATTTATTTATTTAGTTATAGGCTGACTACTGAAGTAATCGTTGTGTGGGCCAATCTATGACCCTTTACAAAGCTAGCCTATGTGGTTAACACACAATTTGATTAGCC
>WURV02164628.1:0-15124 GCA_011762755.2 Epimenia babai
GGTTATATAGAGTGGTTCAACACGGTTATATAGAGTGGTTCAACACGGTTATATAGAGTGGTTCAACACGGTTATATAGAGTGGTTCAACACGGTTATATAGAGTGGTTCAACACGGTTATATAGAGTGGTTCAACACGGTTATATCTACTGGCTTCATAAAGAGGCTATATCAACTGATTTTATTAAAAGGTTACAGCCACTGATCGTAGAAAGAGACTAAATGCACTGGTTTTATAAAGAGGTTGCGTCCACTGACGGAGGTATGTGGCCTTGTGATAATTTTAATTCCAGAGGGCCTGCGATCGATCACCGGTCAGGCCAGTAAACGACTAGTTTGGAGGGAAAAATAGCCATGAGCCCCGTCTGTCCGTAGGGTTCTGAGTAGCTTTTATAGAGTGGAGAGAAATGCACAGGAAAAAACGTATATCCCTGATGGTACACGAACCCACGACCCCCACATAACCGGTCCGGTGCTCTACCAACTGAGCTACAGGGACATGGGTCCCATTAGGAGTATAGGTTTTTTCCTGTGTATTTCTCTCCAGCTATTTATAGAACCACATTGGCTATCCTAATTGACTGGTTATGCTCGGCGTCTTCTCAGGGGCTATATATCGGGTGCTGCTCTCAGACCGCGCCTTTTCTTCGTTATTTGTGGTACATAGCCATCACATATGACAAGTTTCACGAAACGCGCGACATGTGTAATCCATTTTGGAATTTGGGGTACGGGGTGCGAATTGACGACGATCAACTCTCTGCCCAGACTTGGACGGGAACGCATTATGGCGACCGTGTGAAGATCATCCAATACAAAGCAGTGTCGTCGTACGTCGCTCGCGCGTTTGTTTTCGTGATAATAAAATGAAGACGTAATTGTTGGCGGTTGGTATAGTTTATTCTACGTCATCGTTTGTGTAAATCGTTTGTATTAACCTTTTCGTTTTTTTCGTGATGTAGGCAACGCCGTCGAATCTAACATCGATATACTCAACACGAAGATTTCTACTGAGCAAGTTGTGGTGGCGAAACCTACAGCGGCCCAACGTAGCATGCGGATATTTTGTATGGTTAAAACACAACCCGCCAATTTCGTTAGTAAAGCACAAATTGTGAAGGACACGTGGGGTAAAAGATGCGATAAGTTGCTATTTATCAGCACTTTAAAAAACGATACGCTACCAGTTGTGCAAGTAATTAAAAACCAAAGAGAGAGCAGACAGCTTTTGGCCCAAAAAGTTTTCGCCGGGTTGAGACACATATACGCTCACTACGTGGAGGCATACGATTGGTTCATGGTTTGCGACGACGATACGTACGTCATAGTTGAGAACTTGCGTCTGTTCTTATCGGATAAAAATTCTAGCGAGCCAGTGTATTACGGACATAGGTTTATGAAATACACGCCGCAGGGCTACAGCAGCGGTGGGAGCGGATACGTGATGAGCCAGGAGTCGTTAAGAAGGATCGGCGAGCGAGGAAACAATTATTCTGAGTGCGACCAGAAAGGTACTGGCAGCGACTTTAAGGTCGGCCAGTGTCTCTATAAATTAGGCGTTTTGTTAAAGAACAGTACGGACTCTAAAGGGCGCTCGCGTTTTCACTGTTTCGACGTAAGAGGACATCTTATTGGACCATACCCCAACTGGTATATACTCTTCACCAAAAACGCGGACGGATCACGAATAGTGCGTAAACTATAACTATCTACTACATTATGTTTTCGGCAATTGTCGTTTGCGATAGGGAAACAGAGAGGGAAGACATACATTAGTATAAGGAAACATTTCACGATTAGCGCCCCAATTGTTGTCGATTTTAAATAATAACCCAAAAAATTATTTATAGAAAATTAATTGGCTGTGCAACGAAACACACAAATGAATGAAATTATTGTTCTATTAATGGCAATTCTTTTATTGTCGGCATTGTTGTACGCGTCACAAATGAGCAATAATTTTGTAAGAATACTTTGGTAAAATGCAGTAAAATTTACGCCTTGCGGGTTTATCCCGACAGGCCAGTTCTACAGTTACACTAAAGCGTTTCTGCTATAACAAATTGCGCCTTTATAGGGCACATTGCCCGCGTCAAAGATTGCTCCTTAGTAAATGAATAGTGGTGTGGTAAAGGCCCCGCGGCCGTAACCGAAAGGTCGCTACTTCAAAATCGCCCGTCTGTGAAATAGGTGGATACTCGATATATTTTCCCCAGCGTCGAAAGTATTGTATCAGCGCTGAATAATTTCCACAAACCCCATATGAGAGTTCTTATTGGTTGACACTTGCCGTATGTCAATGTGATTATAATTTGTTTTAAATACCATCACGTGATTTAATCCGCAATAGACTTCACTAATATCCATAAGATCGGATCCCCGGATCATTTCTGTACGGTCTTCGTACAAGTTGAAAAATTGGGGCACGAAATGTCAGCGTGTAAACTTGCCATTATATCAAAATCATTAAGACAGCTTGACGCGTGGATTTATTCACCGTTTGACACTCATCACTTGTGCATATACATAAATTTTAGTTGCTCTTTAAGAATTTCTAAATGCCGATAAGACTAATTTTTAAAACAGCAGACATTTTGCAATTTTTCCGCCGAAATCCGTGTATTGTGTAATCAAATTCTTCATTTCTACAAATGAGTTGCACGTGTTTTTCCGGCATTTCTTAACTTCTTATTCTAAGGACATTTTCCCATCAAAATAACATTTTGATCTCCACCTTTTTATAATTAGGCCAACTGTTTGTTTTTTATGACGTATTTTTAGATCTTGCTTTAAATACGTATTCACACCCCCCTTTGTGTCGGCCTCAACGAGTCGTTCTTAAGAAATATTATGATAATGAAGACCAAACTGCATGATCGTTTCTTCTCGATTTCAGAACGACATCAGTGATTTTCCGATCTCGTTCCATTATAGCGCCGGGGGAAAGATGCTCGCCCTCGAATTCCTGCTATACAGGGCTCGCGTGTGGGGTCGCGGATCTAACGAACCTCTCCACACACAGACATTAAATCATTAACGAATAGCGTAATTAAGTTGTATTAGTCGTCGTTTACCTTCTTAAATATCTTGTAATCTATCATATCTGACGTGTCCTACCAGTGTTGAACGCACAGAAAATATGTAAATAATACGCTAAACCTCACACCCCGACAGACGCATGTCGTATCACAAGGACTAGCGCCCATTTACACCGTGAAAGACCTTAGGCTATAAGCGAATTTATCGAGTATATCCTAAAATAAATAAAAGATTTCTACACTGTGAAAGACCGTGGTCAATAAGTGAATGTATCTAGAATTTCATACAATAGATAATATCGACTTATGGGCAGCGAGATGGCTAAGTATTCACGTCGATTAATAAAGAGTAACTTGTACCAAGTGACACTACACCCCCACGTCCATCGTCCCTGCTAGAGAGTCATTGAATATGCAACATTCAGCGACCTTTGTCAAACCTTCAGTGAAACGGTCAGTAATGGGTGACGGACAACTAAAACTTATGCGCTAGGCTTTAGCGATTGTGCATTTTGAGTATTTCATGGAGTTTAGTCTTTGTGATACATCGAAAACGATCGCGATGACTACGAAGGATGACCTTTATAAATAATGCGAAAGAATGGACAATTGTACGGGAGTGAGAAATGCGAACATGATATTAAAAACTTCTGGTGACAGAATGATGTGAAAAATCACAGCCGTCGACGCGCACGCGCATGGTACATGAAGAAGAAGAAGGAGAAAAGATGTTAGTGAATGAGTTGTGTAGATTTTTCTCTGCAATATAATTTCTCTTTGTTCTGTAGTGAATATATTAGTAGGTATTGTATATTGAGTAAAAGTTAATTACGAGGGTAGGCTGAAAAGTTCATAGGCCAACCATGCGAATAAGATTGTTTCGGTGGTTATTTTTCAACATAGTCCCCTTACGCTCTACACACTTTGTCCAGCGATGTTGCAGTACTTGGATACCCGTGGTATAGAAGCCCACATCTTGATCACTAAAAAACTGCTCCACGACACTTATGACGTCATCATTGGTTGGATGTCGTTTGCCGGCCAATATGAATAATGCATGGACATTATACACTAATTCAATTTTTTTTTTTCAATTTTATTGAAAGTAGAGACTCGGGCTATCGCCCACAAGTCCCAGCACAATCATCTATATACATATAACAATATATAAATATTAAAACTCACAAAATGTACATCGAAAGATAAAAACATACGTGGCTATATACAAAAATACATGAGTGTGATATGTAAATGTTTGATTTGTCTGAGTTATGAAATTTTCCCTTAAAAATACGGCAAATACGACAATCAATATATATGAAACGCGCAAAAAGTACATAAAAAGCCTACATACATAGCCATATACGTAAAAACACAATGAGATTTACATTTCTTATTTGACATTGTTAACAGTTCGTCGATAAATTCCTATGACATAATATAATATTCCGTGACTGGTACGACCCCCCCTCCGGATGGGTATTTGTAATCACAAAGCACAACAATAATACACTACCAAGTAATCCACTAATGTATCCACCATATCAGCGTAGGTTTTCTTTGTGGCTAAGTCTTTCTTAGCCAGATACATGATAACACCGCGGTGCCAAATTCTGTCCATTTTGGTCTGTTCGAGGTAAGACGGCACAAATGATTAATAAATGCGAGTACATTGGAAAAACCGTGCACTTAGTCACCACAATGACTCGCCTTGATATATGAAGAGTTTCATCTGTGTAGCCTGGGTCGTTCTTGGTGAGCTTCTGAACTTTTCAGCCTACCTTAGTAAGTTCGATTTTTTACATTTATTTGTTTCTTCAAGAAGTTATAAGCCAAATCATTGCGCGACTTTAAACATTCATAAACCCGTGATGGGTGTCGGCTATCTCGTATGTATGTATTTATAGGCTGATTACCGAAGTAATCGTTATTATAGGCCATCATAGACCCTTTACAATGCTAGCTTATTGATGCGGTTAACACGACAATCTGATTAGCCTCACTTATATGGGGTGGGGGAAAACGCATAGTGTGAAAAACCCACCAAGTCTGGGCAGATAATTGACCCTTTTCCATTCACACCACTGATTCCAAATGTCTACATATGAACTACATATGTCGCACACTCCGCTAAGTCTATGATAGGTCCATGTTTATTAACAATGAGATGACGACATAGCGGGGAGGTAAGCGACATAGTGAACACATATACAGCATCTGAAGCGCAGCAAACGTCAGAGGGAAAAAGCCCCAACAGAACCACACGTCAAGGGCTACCAACATCCCCACAGGCAATGGGGTTTAAGGCATTTTCAGCCCGAGAAATGCCACAGTTAGTATACTGGTCAGAGCGGGATTTGAACCAGGGACACCTGATTCAAAGGCTATCATCTCGTAAGGTCTAAACGAGCAAAATTGCGGTTTACAGCAAGTTATCGGAATGGCATATTTATACGCACTTTATACGCATAGATGTAATTTCACGCAATTCTTCTTGTGGTACCACTTAACCGGAACAACCAGGATAAAATACCACCCCGATAGATACAAGCGGAAGCGCAGTTATAAGTAATTAGAAACCACAAACTTTGTTGCTTGTGTATACGTGCGCTATTCTAACCAAGCTAGAGAGAAAATTCACATAAAAAAGCCTGTACCCCTGATGGGACGCGAACCCACGACCCCCAGATAACCGGTCTGGTGCTCTACCAACTGAGCTACAGGGGCGAGATTATTCCTGTGCACTTAGGTATTTACCACCGTTTTTTAGAACCACTGATGTTTAAAGTCCGTATATCATAGCCAGCGATATACACGGATAGGTTTTTCCTTTGCATTTTCTCTCGAGCTATTTATAGAACCACATTGGTTATCCTAACGACCATGGCAGATATATGGGAACACCGCAGAAATCAGCCAATAAATATATAGTCCATCATCATGCTTGTTACAGATATCTGTTATGCTATCCTAACGACCATCGCATATTCTAACCATGTTTCCCTACTCTAAATACTAGACCCACGCGACATACGGCATGAACATCGTTCTTTTATTTTATGTCGTCGGTCCAGCAATATTTACATACATCTTCAACTATAAAGTCTCCTCGAATTATACGCCGCATCGACTTATACACAGTGAACTACGATAGGTCTTTTTATCGACATAATATAAGAATATTACAACGGCAAGGGGCCTTCGAAATAAAATGGAATTAAATTTATGTGTTTAAAGTGTACTTATTAGCAGAGCTGTCAAACACACTTTACATGAAACAATAGCCTAATGCTCTAAGACCATAATGTAATTACTTAAATTATATAAAATTAACATCTAAGAGTATACAGATAATACAGATACAACTATGTACATTTACAGTGAGCATGAAATAGATAACAATGTTGAATATTACGGTGGAAAGTAGAACAAATATTGAAAAAGTCAATCCTATGCAGGCAAAGTCCACATCAATATGAAGAATTAGAGAAAAACAGAAACAGGCAATCTCGCTTTGAAAGTGTTAATTCACGGTAAATTAATAGAGTGCTGTTGAACTATTTAGTGAAAGCAATGCTAAAAAATATTTGAGATCGCTTTTAAATTGGCTGACAGTTGTAGATTGTCGAATGTAGGCTGGGAGTGCATTGAAGAAGCGGGGTGCAGCACAGCGTAGATATTTTAATCATCACATTCAGTACACCTATGCACCCCTGCACAGTATCGCATCCCCGTCGGTGTAATATGGCAATGTAAATGTCGGCTCTTGCGATGTTATAGGTACCGCATCTAATTTATCCAAAATATCGCAAAATTTCCTGTCATATATTGCTGAATATGATGATTGTTTTTAGTAAAAAAGGTTTCGTATAAAAAGTTTTTACTGTATTCCCTAAAACGCTATGTTACGCTTGGGTGAGGCGAGCGACGATAAAAGATACCATTTCCTATATTTCTACTCGATTGTTTTTCATCGCACTGATCTGTGTCATGTATACATTGCCACATTTTGTGCATCACGGGTCACTGAAATTACCGACAGAAATCGTTCGACTGTAAAACGAAACCGATATTGCTGCATAGTGTCGTCGCGGGTAAGGCTAAGTAAATTTAGTAATAACATGAGACATAATGTTTTTTCATATTATACTTGTGATAGAATAATCCTCCTATTATCATACCTTTTAATAAATTAATTCAGTTAACATCACACACATTCAAACTTCCATTTTCCAATGGCAATTCATTTCTTTTTTGAAGATATCGTTATGAATAAAATTTTTTCTCTTCATATTATTTTGGTTGTTATCGAGAAGGCAATTTATAATACACATGTACACGCGGTCTTTCGGTATATTTGTGTACCGGTATTTCCAGTAAAACAGTCTATTTTTCCCCGTTGTCGGGTTGAGATCTCCACTGCATTATAGTAAAATGCTACGATAGTCTAAAATCATATGTCAGGCGATCAGCTATTTATAATAGGAATTCTCTTTTTAGTTGTTCCTTCCGAGTTACGGATTACGACGAAGAGAGGAATGAGAAAACGCAGCCAGAGATGGGCTGTGTCTTTAGGAATGTTTATACTGGGCGCTGGTGTCACGTTTGTCGCCGTCATGTCGTACAGCTCTGTAAGATCAACGATGCACACTTTTTACAGACCGCAGAATCCAGGTTCGTTCAACGATTCCGACATTTAAAAACATTTAAACACTTGAACAGTATCTATGCTACCGAGCTAACCTTTCATTCGACTAGTTATGTGTCACGTAAATATTAAATTATTGAAATGGCTACCTTACCTATTATACATGAACGATCACCATCCAAACGATACAGCCGACATATACTGAACTAATTTATGCCATACGGTTATCTAAAGTATTGCAGAAAAACCACGTCATGTTATACAATAATAATAATCACTTTTATTAGGTATAACACCAACGGAATTTTATACACAAGCAGGAGTCAAGCAGAACATAAAATTGATAATGATAATACTCAGGGAATATTTCAGAAAAAAAGGAGAAAAGATAAAATAAAGATAATTGAACAAATAAACCATTAATTATAATAGTGATATGTCAAAAACAGTACATCGGTGCGCAGGATTTCACGATTCAGTATATTTTTCCAAAAATTTCAATTCTCACTGTAGTTTTCGTGTACCGTCGCATGCGTTTTTCAGATGCCAATGCTATGTCATTGAACCAAAGACAATGGTTAACGCGTCAAATTATCTCCAAAATAAACGATAACAAGCTTATCATGACGTCTACACAGCGACCCGACAGAAAAGTTCGTATTCTCTGCTTCGTGAAAACTCATCCGGGAAACCATCAAACTAAAGCGGTGATCGTTAGGAAGACTTGGGGAAAACGATGCGACAAACTGTTGTTCATGAGTTCGATAGCTGACCCAAGCTTGCCTGCTATTGGACTTTTTTCTCGCAACTATACCGAAAGTCGTTACCTGTTAACTGAGAAAGTGTTTCGCGCGCTAAAATATATCTACACGCGATATTTGGATGATTATGATTGGTTCCACGAGGCGGATGACGATACGTACATCATCGTTGACAATCTGCGAGGATTTCTCGCCACGAAGAACCCCGACGACCCGATTTATTTCGGGCACCGTTTCATGAAGTACGTTCCTCAGGGCTACACGAGCGGCGGCGCTGGCTACGTTATGAGCCGGGAAGCTCTGAGACGAATTCGAGACCGAGGCCCTCAAGAGAGACTCTGTAACACAAGGGGTACGGCAAGTGATGTCCATATAGGGCATTGCCTCAACGCAGTTGGTGTGAAACTCGGTAAGAGCGTCGACTCAAAAGGACGATCTCGCTATCACTGTTTTGACCCGACTTACGCAATACACGGCGGTTTTCCTAAATGGTACAAAAACTTCACTGCTGAAGCAGATGGTTACAGAGCGGTTAGTAAAATTGTGTTACTATAATGCCGTTCCTCACAAGCTTCAAGTTGTTCTTCCCTATTTACTTTTTCTGAAAAACAATGGCTGTTATGGCCTTAGACGAAAAGCCGCCTCTTATTTCATACCAAACAATGAACTTCTGGCAATAACGAGTCAAGTCTGCGTAATGATTACTATCGATGTCATTAGTGGTCTTAAATACTTCCGGTATGTAGGATGTTATGGTGTTATCTGCGTCTCCGTCTGCTTGCCAGCCTCCCTGCTTGTCTCTCTCTGTTTGTCTGCCTGTTGAAAACTCTCTGTACTAAACGCATGATAAGATTCGGTTGATGATTCGTCTGCATTCAAGAAATCTTAAAAGTTGAGCAAATATGATGTGTACGCAAGGACTCGTTTTATGATGAGCAATAATTTTTATCGTAATCCGCATTTTTATGACGTTATGCTGACCAGACAGAAATCTGCATTCCCTTAAGTCTTTTTTAGTTATGTAAATAAATATCATTTCACCATACAACTCATTTGATTAAGAAAATATCACGTACAGCGACGTCCATTTCATTGACATTTATGTAGATTTGTAAGTGGTATTTACTAGACCTCCTGTACACATCACTGGGCTGGAGTTATAGTACTTTTCACATACTGATAGAAGAAAGAATCTGTTCGTTGTACTATAACTAGAAGTAACCAAAAGACTGTTGGTCGATATGTAGGTTGATTTTAACTACAGTGAATCGACATATTTAAGAAAGGTAAACATCTTTTATTGACTCTCTACAAGATTAACGCATTTCGTTTTCAGAACTGGATTGCGGACTACCCAATATCCTTTCATTATGTGGACCATATCATGTACACGCTCGATCATATTTTGTATCGTACGAAAGTGCATGGAGAATCGAGACATAAGAGACCGGAGAGAGACTGAGACGTAGTCCAACGAGAGCGGTGACGCTAAACCTATCTGTACGAACCGACGGACACGATATGCGAAACATCTAAAGTTGGGCAAAGCTACGATTTATTCAGTCAGATGGGGAAATATCTGAAATACTCGTGTCGCAAACCCAGCTGTGATAAGTAATAAAAGTTAATAAAAAAAAAATAAAAAACAAGTGTGCGCTTCACTTTGTCGGTATTGGTATAAATAGAGGTCACCATTTATTGATTTGTAAGCTTTATGATACGAGGGTAGGGAGAAAAGTCAACAATGATACCCCTTCCAAATGAGACTGCTTGCTAGTTATTTTTCAACATAGTCTCCTTTACGCTTTACACACTTAGTTGCAGTCCTTGGAAACCGTGGTATAGAAGCCCACATCTTGATCGCAGAAGAACGGCTCGGCGGCACTTATGACGTCATCATTGGTACGATATCGTTTTCCAGCCAAATTTAGTTAATGGAGGGACATTATCCCTCAATGTATCCACTATGAACATGGATGTCCTTGGGGGAGCTAAGTCTTCCATAGTCAGATACTTGATAGCACCACGGTGCCAAATTCTGTCCATTTGGTCTGACGCTGCAGTACGTATGAGGTAAGACTGCACAAAGATTTATAAATGCGAGTACACTGGAAACAAGTGTGCACTTAGTCACCACAATGACTCGCCTTGTTATATGAAACGTTTCATCTGTCTATCTTGGGTCGTTCTTGGTGAGCTTATGAACTTTTTACCTACACTCATAGAATATTAAAACACCGACTCTAATACACATTTTCCTCAATAGCTATTGTATGCTCGAGAATCTTGCTAAGTTCGTAAAGGGGAAAAAAGATACGTGGTTTTAGGGCTACGTTAGAATATTGCTCAGTTCGTAAAGGGAAAGAAAAGATACGTGGTTTTACGGCTACGTTAGAATATTGCTCAGTTCGTAAAGAAAAAGAAAAGAGACGTGGTTTTAGGGCTACGTTAGAATCTTGCTCAGTTCGTAAAGGGAAAGAAAAGAGACGTGGTTTTAGAACTCGTTGGAATCTTGCTCACTTCGTAAAGGGAAAGAAAAGAGACGTGGTTTTAGGGCTACGTTAGAATATTGCTCAGTTCGTAAAGGGAAAAAAGGGGCGTAGTTTTAGGGCTACGTTAGAATCTTCCTCAGTTCGTAAAGGGAAAGAAGAAGCGTGGTTTTACGGCTACGTTAGAATCTTGCTCAGTTCGTAAAGGGAAAGAAAAGAGACGTGGTTTTAGGGCTCGTTAGAATTTTGCTCAGTTCGTAAAGAAAAAGAAAAAACACGTGGTTTTAGGGCTACGTTAGAATCTTGCTCACTTCGTAAAGGGAAAAAAAGGGGCGTAGTTTTAGGGCTACGTTAGAATCTTCCTCAGTTCGTAAAGGTAAAGAAGAAGCGTGGTTTTACGGCTACGTTAGAATCTTGCTCAGTTCGTAAAGGGAAAGAAAAGAGACGTGGTTTCAGGGCTACGTTAGAATTTTGCTCAGTTCGTAAAGAAAAAGAAAAGACACGTGGTTTTAGGGCTACGTTAGAATATTGTTCAGTTCGTGAAGGGAAAGAAAAGGCGTGGTTTTAGAGCTACGTTATTAATTTTAGTAAATGTCAGTATAACTGGCAATAATTGGCATTTTGTGCCATTGAGTAATTTTACAATGACCGAGTTCACATCGAATATTTCTCAATATTTATGCACGAAAACTTTGCTTATTCCCTGCTATGGAAAACGCGAAACAATCGATTGTTTACGCATGCGTTAGAGTTAGAACTCCGCTCCTACGAGACATTATTAATCAGTCGGCGCGTAAGACAGTACAAACGATTTTCTTACATGAAATTCACCAATTGTTTAAATGGGGGTAATATCTCCGGTAGGTGGCGCTATTTTTACGATGAGCCCGGGGGTGCTTTTCGCACTATGACCCTAATGTTGTTAGAGCAATGATAATGTTACTGTTAGAGAGCTATCAATATATAACAGCCTCGAATTATATCAAACCAAAGGTTATATGCATGTACAGAACAAAGATCATGGAGTGGAATAATAAAATATCGACGATTCAATAGGATAGGACGTCTAATTAGACAGCGAGGCGATACACCCGCTAAACTTGCATTAGGGGAAGATAAAAACCAATAGCACTAACCCAAAGGTCAAAAGCACACTTGGCTAAAACAAGGCAAGATAGATTTGAAAAACATCTCACTTGATCTAATGAATGAAGACACTTGGGACGTTGCGCGTAACCGAAAAACTATCGAGATCCAGTGAAGAGTGTTATGTTTAACGACGATTAACGCAGAAAGGAGGAGTAACATTGTTGTGTGAACTAAAATCTGCATGTCAATCTTAACGGTTTCATTGTTATTTAAAATGAACTATTTACGGTAAATATTGCATAATATCTCAAGTATTAAGGTTGAAGTTAGCCAGTGATATATGTCTGGAAAAGCGCTGTATTTTTCTGCCTAAAATAAAGGTTTTTTTCTATTTTCATGCCATTTTCAATCATTTATAGATAATATCCGCTTTATTCACACATGAACTGGCACGTGACAAGTATTTGGTCTCTCATTGGTCAAAAGTTGCAATATGCCGTCACCGTTATAAGAAGGGTTGAATATGTATCTACTTTGCAATCGGCGTATCTGCGTCTAATTATTGTTCTCAATAATGGTGGCAAACATTGCAAGTCTTATTCTATGTATGGATATTTTTCTTAATGTACAGGCACCATTAGTTTATGTTTTTAGCTAGTAACATTGTAACGTTTCGTCGACATCATCTTCTCATTGTTGACCAAGGGATAATTCGGCACTCTAAATAAAGATTTGTTATTTATTATTAGATAACGAGAAATACAGAAAACACGGCAAGTCACTTCCGGGCGCATGTGTACAACCGGAAGTAAGGGCAGGTTAATTAAATGTCCCGAACCCTATTAAACAACGTCGTAAGACGAAACCGGAATAAGCATGGAATTTGAGATACTGTTTCGAATCGTTAATAAACTCGCCGTATAGGCCATTTATGTTACAAATTAATTACATTAGTTTTAGCTGTAAATGAACGATACGCAGACGTACGGCGTTATTCCCCGTTATGTTTCGTTGCTGGGCAATGGTTACAGCGGTTACCACGGCAACATGCGACAGAACCGGCTACCCAAAATGCAAGGCAGTCGAAAAGGATTTGTACATCTGTGATAAAAAGTAAAGACGATAGTGGCCGATTATCGGACAGACCTACCTGTCACGCAACGATACGCATGGTTGCTTTCGACCTCTCTTATCGAAACAAACATACACCATACAGTGCAGTGACTTCACGCGATGAAGTGGATGAAAAGTAGGCTTCGATAAATCTAGCGGGTTTTTTTTCAGAAATGTAAACTCGTTTTCGTATACACATTTGAGGTAAGAAATATTTTACCCTCGATAGAACAGCCGAGCTTTAGTAAGTAAATTATGGAATATGATTATTGGTGTCGTGCTTAAAACGTGAACGTGTAGCAGCCGTAGCTGTCAAGTGGATCTTACACCGATATCTAAACGGAGTAGTCGGACCTTATATTATATAGTAGGCTACTATAGAGGTGAGGGCTGCGGTGTTAGCGCAATATCGTAAATACGAGATATACAGGCTGTTTGATAGTTATGTACCCACTTTAGTAATGAGAAATGATATTACTATAAACGTCGCATATATGGCGTAGGTAAGTACGTATGTTTTATTACGTCACGTTCTTAGTGCCATTCAAGACCCTGAGGCTAAGGGACATGGCGTAATAAAACATGCGTACTTGCCTACACCATATATGTGGCGTTTATAGTAATATAATTTCTCAGTACAAAGATGGGTACCTATTTATGAATTACCATGTACATAAGTAATACCTTTTGACTAAGAGACTGGAAAGCTCGCGGTGATCTTTATATCTGTTGGTCATTACAAGTTTCTGTTCAAGTCCACTACCAAAACCTACCTTCTCTGAAAAGCATTCAGTGATACCATTTAGTTCTATAATGATTTTAGTCTGCTATGCGCGTCTCAGTATTTTTAGGCTATTATCTTCTAGGTAGAATAGATGAATTGTAAGTTTTACTGTTTCGTGCCAATTATGCTGCTATTAATTTGTTACAAACCATTATATTTCCTATTCATTTTCGCGTATACCATGTTGTATTACCATTGTGAAGTGTCGCTGATAACTAGTTAGTTGAAGAGGCACTATAAATACAATATTAATAATAATAAAATATAATAAGTTTGTATTTTTTGTATTTAGGTGATAATAATTAATATACGTGACGTTAGATGCCTAAGTTTATTACCTACGCGTTCGTGTACGTGCAGGGGTTGCTTGTGTGTATCAATCTATATTCGACGATTCATTGGATAGGAAAACAAACGGTTTTTGCAATGAAGGTTTTAGCGTACGAACTTGGCGTTTGTTAACAATAATATTTGTTATATAATGTTATAATGTGACAGAAATCTGGTCTAAAAGTCATTACATCTTCACCATTAATTGCGACCTCAGGCCCTCGAGTGTTTATGCGGACGATTGTGATTGGTGGATAAGTGTCTACAGAAGGTGTTGCCCGTGGTCTCCTATTTTGTTAACACAGCTATTCGCCAGAACAGGAGAAATTCCTTTTTGCCGCCATGCGGAATGAGGTCGCGAGTTTATAATGCTAGAAGAAGTTATTCGATTCGTTGTGTCGTTATACAATAAATGTTAATGCCATTATGCCATCGATGTATACTTGATAGCACACGATCGCACACGCCATCGCACACGCCATCGATCAGCGTAGACACGAGGACCATGACCAGCATCATGAACGTGAGGCGATTAAGCAAACGGAGGCAGAGGTGGATCGTACCTGCGGGAATGTTCGTTATAGGCGCTGTGTCCATGTTCGTCGTTCTGAGTTTCTACGAATCGTTCAACCTCTCGCTTTCTACCCTCTCCCAAGCACGTGAGTTCGCGATGTGTTTTTTAAACAACGGAGTTTGGCGGTCTATTAATTCGCCTTTTTAACAGGTAAAAAATGTAAAGGCGAGGTTTTGGTGCTACTTTATAATTAAATGTCAGTCGCGCGTACAACATTGCCATGTTACATCCCTAAGATATTTTTATAATAAACCATTCCACGACAAATCTTTCTCAATATTCAAGCACGAAAATCTTG
>WURV02164639.1:0-15124 GCA_011762755.2 Epimenia babai
ATACCAAGCATTTTCCTGCGCGAGGGGTAAATGCGGGGAATCCGTGGCCCAGCGAAATTGAAGACGAATGGGATCTCCAAGATGCCAAAGAAAAGGGTCGATTCCTTGTTCAGAGGATTGGGACCCGACTTCAAGCTCTCGATGAATGATTTGGTTACCCTGCTTCTCCAGGGCCTTTTCTGAAAGGAGCGTCGCTGTGAAACGCCAATTCGGAGATGGCGGCAGAAATGATGGGTCTATCAAAACACTGAAAAAAGGCTGCCAGTCATGGAGATAATGGATTTTTTCTAAAGTAAGGCGTTGTTCTTCCTTCAAAGGTTTTTGTGATTCCAGATAGAGCTGCAATTCGGGCCCTATTTGGTTAAACCGGCTGTAGAGTTCTCGGACTTGGGAAATAGAAGCTTGGTTCAATCCGGACGCCACATCTTCTGAGCCAAAAGGGAATTTGCCTGACAAGTCACGGTTCAAGAAGGTAGTAACTTCCTGAGTAAATCGGAGATGCTGAGAGACAACTTTCCGTTGAGCATTGAGGTTGCTGAGAGTCTCACAGCGTTGGAAAACACATTGCTTCAATTGGTTCTCGACAAATTTGAAATAGATGAACGCGTTTTCAGAGTCTTGATCATAAGAACCGTCAAAATCTCCCACCAAAGCTTGGTAATTGTCGAGATTCATATTCATGAGCCCTTCGACATAAAACCTTTCTAATTGACGCAGCAAGGGGTACGGTCTCAAATTTTGATAATCCTCCAAATCTGACAGGATGCCCTTCCATCGGATGATTTTGGGATCATTAAAACGCGGCGAGAAGCCCACGTCGGATTTTTCAAGAACCTCTATCAAATCACCGGCATGGCCAGCCAGCTCTTGAATAACTTGTAACTGGCTTTGGAAGTAAATGGCCATGTCTCGGGAATTTTTTATGCCCCAAACAGCGAACGGTAGTGGTCTTTCCCCTTTCCAAGCTGAGAAATCACAATTGAGAAAAGCACTCGTCAATAGTTTTTGATCCAGAAGTTCCAAAAACCCAAGAATTTTCGTTTCCACAGCCTTGATCATCTTCACAGCGGTGACGTCCAACTTTTCCTTTGCAAGGATTTCCTTGATCTGGTTGATCGATTGTTTGGCGATGAGGAAATCGAATATTTCGGCCTCCAGGTTCGACTCGTTTGGAACTGCTGGAACGCGCTTGATGGATTGGAGCACATGGTTGTTAAAAATGGAGATTGCCAGGTCCTTAAGCAGCGGCCTCCAATAATCTTCCGGTAGCTCGGCAAGCTCTTTTTCCAAATATTGTTCGTAATCTCGATAGAATTTCAGGAGCCGTTCTAAATCTAATTGATGCCACGCCGCAAAATCATTGCGAGGTTGATCATCTCCTAATGGAGCTTCGATGAGTTGCAAGTTCAAAAATTTCTGGATGGCTCTTCCATAAAGAAAAGCACCTGATAAAAAATCTGCATCGAGCGTATGGTAATAAGATAAATATTTGTTATTAAACGCAGCAAACAAGGTGTCATCCAAGCTTGGTTCCAAAAAATCCGTATTGGGAAGCCCTTCTGTTAAATGTTTATATCGGTCGTCTCCTGTTTTTGCCCGAATCGTCATCGCATTAGGTAAAACAAGCTCGGCAATTTCTAAACCGGATGCAGATTTCTGCAAATTCGCCATGGCAGTTCTTTGATCTTTCGGAAAGACATATTGTTTGCGTAGGTCGGTTAAAATAGCTGTCTGTTTCTCACTCAAAAAAGTATCAACGACAAATAATTCTTCGAGAAATTGGTTAAACAAAAATTTTATCTCTCTAATCGCGGTCGCTCGATCATCTGAACTGAACGTCACCACCTGAAAAGAATCCAACACCTCCCTGTAATAATCTTTTCGATACAAGGTGGCGCGGTCTCCTTGGTAATCAAAAGCATAGCGAACCAGATCGTCGAATTCCTGGACGCGAAAGTGCGTGTTTAGCGCATCATGGATTTCAATGTATCGGTAGAGTTCCTCCACCTTCTCGATCCACTCTTTTAAATCCAAGTAGGTTTTGAGTTCAACATAGGAAGATTTTCTAATTAAATTCTTGGGCACTTCTCCACCCAAGTTTTCGCTGAATAAATGCTTCTTTTTTTGTTTCAGCTTAACGTGAAGGGCCTTGAGCACAATTTTCTCGTAACTGAAACTCATCACCTGATCAACATTCTCTTGAAGCTTGGAGAACCGTGGCCATGAACTTGGCAACAGTAGTGAATCGTTGGGTTCACCTTCATAGATTTTAATGGCTTCAAAAAGATATAAGTCGTGGTTGATGTACAAATCGAATTTAACTTGAGGAGGATCTGCCTGCTTACCATTTAATGAATCGGTTTCAACAGATAATGCCTCAACCGATGCTGACGCGTTGTCGTTCTTTTTCGCCGAATCAACCACACGCTCTACATCCGGAAAAACCGAATTCAGACTATTTTCCAAACGGTCATAGTGATCAGACAGCTTATGGTAGCTATGAAAGATGCCCAAAAAACCTAGAATAATTAGAATCGTCAATCCAATTTTCAGGCTGAGAATACCTTTATGGAAATGACCGAATTTCATACGAACAGCTGTCGCCAGTGGGAATTCCGGAAACACTTTTTGGGTCAGAAGATCTTCAAAAAATCGCGCGTGCGATGCTCTTCTCCGCGGGGGAACGACGACGTTTCTCTCTTCCGGATCTCCAACAGAGGCTTTTAGGGAACGGAGAGATTCTTGTGTTTCAGCAGGTTCATTCGTTTTGTTTAGGGGCTGACCACAAAAATAGAGTCCTCTAAATTGGATCGGATCGTGAAATACCGTCTGGGTAAAGATCCCCGACAAATAGATCTTCAAAGGCTCTGCTAATTCTGCCAACTCCCGAGGAAAACGAAAAAAGGCTTCTCGAACATGTTTCCCAATGCCCTTTTGAGCAGTCTCTATCTGAAGTTCGTACAATCTCTGGATAAGATAAGTGAACGCTGTTTCAACCCAGCTTTCTTGAAAGGGTTGTTTGAGATCTTCTGTATTTGACCATCCAAAACATTGATTTAAATATCCCTGGGGTATTTCTTCGCTAAAGGCATCAAATCCTTCGATTACCTCACACTGGGTTATCAGAACGTAAACGGGAAAAATCATGCCCGTTTCCTGCTGTAGGGTTATTAAGCGTTGGTAGTAAACATCTACTCGCGCCTCGAGCAGGGGCGCATCCTCTTCTTGGTAGCCAACTAACTCAGAAGCCGGAATGGCCAAAATCACACCATCAAGCGGTCGTCGAGATCGATATTTGTAAAGTAACTTCCCAATTTGGCGCCAGGCTCTATCCTGTTTTGAATGCTGCAAGGACAGTAAGCGACTATCCAAATCAAGAACAGTCCCACCTTCAAAAAACCACCACCGGCAAGGTCCTTTACCCTTAGGTTGACCACCTTCTCTAGATCCCGACAGCCCAGCATGCGCAAGAAGCTCACCTTTTCCAGTATCCCTTGACCCAACCATAAGAAACCAGGGTAATCGGTAATGCCCTTTCGATCCTGGGAAAAAGCTGCGCAAGTTTCGCAAACCTGCTTTAAACGATGCATTGAGACGACTCATTTGAATAGGCGGCATGACTTGAAGATCACCGCCTTGAGTCGTTGAGGGTGGCAAAGTAGCCGCCGCCTTTTCGGCTCGTCTCCTAGCTAAGGACCGCAGGATAAGCCAGATCACCAGCAAAACCACAAGCCCCAAGATCAATGGCCAATAACTCCAAAGAAACTGCAAATAGGGTTGCTCTTTCATGAGTCAGGTCCCATTAGGGGAAGGTATTTCTCAACAACCGCTTCCAAACCGGAGCTGATGTCGACCCAAAGAACATGGGCCGTGACAAGATAGCCAGCAAGCGCAAAAACCATGAACCACATCCACCGGCGGGCACTACTTTTGGGAGAAACCTTACCTTTGCTGAGTGTTGCAGAATAAGCCTGAGGGAAAAGACGCGCTTTTTCATTTTCAAAGATGGGTTCATGTTTGTTGATGAATCCATAGAGATTGCGCTGATATTTTCGGATTTCGAAAACGTCTTCGTCCTCTGCGAAGCACCCTCGAAACCCCAAGGCAAGTGTCATCAAATACACACGGGCTAAATCTTGGTTCGCAGAATCGTTGCGAGCCATGAGAGTATCGATTCTTTTGAATATTTTTTGTCCCGCTCCTTGGGATTGAAAAAAGCGCTCTTCTAAAAGGTTATCCAGCCATAGCTCGCGCCCGACCCAATCAAGATCTAGAAACACTTCGTCGGCCAACGCTGCCATGGCGTATTGGGCTTCGTGTAATTGACGAGCACTTTGCGGTGCCTTTTCAAATGAGGCTGCTTGTTGCTCCAGGATATGAACCAATCTCGCCGCTGCCAGCCCCGGTTCCAAAGAAAATGATCCCTCAGAAAGTTCGCGCTTAAGGATGTCCTCCTTAATGAGAAGCACCTCCCGGTAAAACTCATTGAAATGATCAAGCAGAGGAGATTGGGTTGTCAGAGAAATAGCGGTCATACACGCCTCGACATTACTTGATGTAGAGCGTTAAGCTGATGGGTTGGATATCGTCCTCACGAGTCACCGGCATCACGATTAATTCTTCATCTGTCATTAAAAAACCTTCGATTTTTTCCAAGGCAAAAAGCGAAATATTTTGAGATACTCCCAATCCTTTAACCTTGGTCACAGGCTTTCGCGCCAATCCTTCCATGCGCCGTTCACGGATTTCTTGAAGTTCATATCCCAGGGAAATCACTGCATGCATTAGCCATCGTGAGGCATCTTTTTGGGATAATCTGCCCCGTTCAACACCGATGACGATCTCTCTTTCCAACCAACGCTCTTGGAAATGAAGACTGGAGTGATCCTTTTGCTTCTGAAACTGAATGGCAACCCAGGACTCCGATTCTCGTTCATGCAATTGGTTATTCAAGTCGTTAAAAATAGATTCAAAAGCCACTAAAGGATCATTGTGGTCATAGGGAAGGGGAACTTTCGCGACCTTACTCTCACCCAACGCCGCGAGATGGCCTGCGAGTAAATGAAGCGATTGGTAAAGCCAAAAAGGATGTGGCGGCATTTGGCCTAACATCACCTCGAATTGAGGCAAGCCACACACAAGATGATGGAGTTTTTGTTCAAGCACGCTTGTTATCGTAGGGTCCCCACCGCGTTCGGCTTTGAGATTGGCTGCTCTAGCCTGAATTTCACGACGCAAGTCTGCGTTCAGTTGCTTACACATCTTCCAAATTTTCGACTTCTGAGGAACAGCCAGGCATGGAGCGCAATATTCAGTGATGGTAAGACCGTTTTTCTTATGTGTGATTTCCGCCAAAGGCATACAGCTGTAAATATTTGGTGGTTGGTTGAAATGAAGCGACAAATTGGGCCGTAATCGCGGCACTTGAATTCTGTCTTCCGTATGATTCAAATCCGGAACAGCGCTGCCCATCACGGAGCAGTAACGAGGCAACTCACCATCCGTCCAAGAAGCATTTCCTCGAAGAGCCGGTATCGCGATCCAAACCTTGCCTGGCTGACTCTTGAGGGTTTCTATTTGATTGGTTAAATCGATTTCCAAGCGCGTGTCATCCACATCGAGAAAATCAACAAGGAGACCATCGGGGAATACTGCTTCCAAGGCCAATATCCGGAATGTACCTTCGGCTAAAGCAGGTTCATCTATTTCCCAATGCTGGACACCCCAGTGATAGGGTGAGAAATGTTGCCGCTGGCGCAAAAGAATCGCCTCCAGGCGGACATCCATTTGCTGAAAATGCTGCGGCGACAACAGCATACCTTCATGCCACTGAATTGCCTCCGGTAACTTCCGGTTTTCAGTCATATCTAAATTCCTGCCGATTGCAGTAAAAACACTTTTTTGTGAAAATTTTGGTTATTTTCTCACGCGAAGAAAAACGACGCAACTGTATTTCCTTTCAGGGCTTTTCGTTTATTTTTTGGTAGATGGGATAGACACCAAAATCATGATCGTGGAGCTCAAGGCGGAACTGGTGGAGATCGCGAATATAGGCTCTGTAGTTTCCCTCTCCGCGGTAATCGGCGAACACAATAATTGCCAACGTTTTGCAAGTAATGGATTTCTTAATGGAAAGCGGCTGTTGTCCCGGTACCCACTCCCAGGACCAAATCTGAAAATCGCGATTTTGGCGATAACGACGGTAAAACCAAGCCTTGGTTTGAAACCATTGATGCGCGTCCAAATGCAGTAAGTGATTCAAAATTTGCGGATCACAAACAGCAACAATATCTACAGGCAAAGGGAAGTCACCATTGAGCTCCGGAGAAATATAGACATCCATTTCCAGGGATTTTCGAACACAAGAACTTAAGGCGAGCAGGCAAAGTATCAGCGATATTTTTGCCATCAAATCAATTCGGTAAAGGACACCGCCAAAGCATTTCAATGACACATCCCAGCAGGGCATTTTCTCGTGTTTTTAATTTTTCTTTGCCTGGCCATACTATCACATTCCTAAAAACTCATTTTTTTCACACACCAAGCCATGCTCTTATCTTGCTCATAAATTTTCCTTTTTCGTTTTTATGCTTTTTTCCGGATGCTGGCACATCTACCACTTTACCTTGCTCAAAGTGTGTTGATTGGATGAGTTTTCCCTTCGCATCCCATGACTCGCTATACCCATGAGGAAGGCCATTTTTGAAGGGTTTGCTCTCACGAGGCTCGCCGTTAAGGTAATAGCTCATCGCGACCCCCTCGAGGAAACCCTTGCTATAGTTTTCAACTTTAAGCAAGCGCCCCTGATCGTCAAACCAACGAGATTCCCCATGTTGGAGACCTTCCACATAGGACATTTGACCCGTGATATTGCCATTGAGCGCATAGGTCTTCATTTCGCCATGCATGAGGCCATGGACATAGGGGATTCGGGTCATTATTCGGCCGCTGTTGAAATAGCGACACTCGCCATGTAATTGGTCATTCTTAAATCGAAACCATTGAAGCAATTGCTCAGCTGAATCGAATAATTTCAAATCCCCTTCTTTTTTGCCCATGCGATAGTGCATCACCTGACGCAATGCCCCATTGGGAAAAAGATACCGGGATTCACCCTCAAGCAAACCCTCACGAAAGGTTTGGATTTCACAGAGCTGGCCTAACTCATCATAACGATGCTGGAGACCATGCTTCTTTCCATCGCGAAAGGTTAAGCGCTGAGCAAGAACACCGTTTCCATAAAAGATTTCGCGAGCCTCCATAGGATTCGCTTGGTCCTTCGTTTTAGATTGTTCAGTTAAACCTTGTTGCATATTCTCTAGTCCTTACTGCCGTTTCAATTAATTTGCACCATGCCGCCTTTTAGCGTCAGGCTCCCACCACCATCGACCGTTCCCGAAGCACTGCCCTTACTCGTTAGAGCTGCACCGGCATCATTGTCTAAATTTGCTCCAGCCTTGTTGGTAAGGTTTGTAGCTGCATTATTTTCAAGATTGCCACCAGCTTTGTTAGTGAGGTCGCCGCCAGCTTTATTGGTTAGATTCCCGGAAGCCTCATCGGTAAGATTCCCATCTGTCTTAGTAGTGATATCTTTCCCTGCATTGATGGTAACGGTGCCATCCACATCAATGGTCAAGTTACCAGAGACTTTGAGACTGTAATTGCCCTTCACTTCCCAGGTGAGATCTGCTTCATTGGTGTGGGTTTCGTTGTCAGTGATGGTGAGGTTGCGTTTGGCACCAACGGTATACGTCTCATTGCCCTTGGTGATAGCCAGGGTTCGATCACCCTCGCTTACGGTAAAGGTCTCATTCCCTTTAGCAATGGTTACTTCGCGATTGCCTTCGCTCACCGTCAGGGTTTCATTGCCTTTAATAATGGTGGTGGTGCGATCATTTTCAACGTCAACATTCATATCTTTTTGGGCATGAAGATAAAACTCCTCGGCATCTTTTTTATCTTCAAAGCGCATCTCATTGCCGGCCACCCCATCTTTGCTACTGATGGATTTAATCGTGCTTTGAGTTTGGTTCGTCGGCAAAGCATAAGGAACTTCCATATCCGCGTTGTAAACAGCACCTGTCACAATCGGTCGGTCCGGGTCACCATCGAGAAAACTGACAATCACTTCCTGGCCGATTCGCGGCAGAAACATGCTGCCCCACTTATTTCCTGCCCAACGCTGCACCACACGGATCCAACACGAGCTGTTTTCATCCTTTTGGCCTTCTAAATCCCAGGGGAACTGGACTTTGATGCGCCCGTATTGATCGGTCCAAATCTCTTCCCCCGCCTTGCCAACGACGACTGCCGTTTGGGTACCTGCCACGCGGAATTTCGGTGTGTGTAATGGGGGTCGATAAGGAAGCGCTTCAGGAAATGCCGAAAAACCGTTGCTGTATTGCTGTTGATCCGCATGATGAGTCACTTTAGCCAGGACGTAATCCTGGTTGAGCGCCGCTCGTGGGTGCTGGGTCAGACTGAACTTATAGCCTGGCGTAAACCCAGGGGCAAAACTCGCGCCTTCCAATACTTTTCCCGGCAGTTCACAAGCCTGAAGGCGGATCTTCGCTAAATTGTCTCCCCTTGTCTTTTTTGAATAAATCCCGGGATAATCGTATCGACCCATACTGGAGCCCTCGCCATTGGCAAGAGCGGCAAGGGGATCCGTCGGTTTCTCGAAATGATAATCATTGAGCTGATAAGCACCGGTCACTACCGATTCACGATACACACAACTGGAAATTTTTCCGTAATGATCGGTTGACTGTTCCCGTTGTAAAAATGCAACCTCGGCATGACCCGGACAGGTCGCAAAAGCACTGTTTGCATCGGCAAGCACCAGGGTGTGTTTGCCATCTTCATGGGCAAAAAAATAAAAAATGCCCTCTTCTTCCATCAATCTGGAAACGAAATGAAAATCCGTCTCGTTGAGTTGCACACAGTATTCACGAGGATCATAAGAGGCTGAGAGGGCCAATTTGAAATCCGAAAAACCCGCTTGCGTGAAAACAGCATCAAGAATGTCCGGGGTGGACTGATTCTGAAAAACACGACAATGAGACGCCAAATTGAGCATCCATAACCAGGGTCGAACCTGCGCATGGTAGAGAATCGATCCTTTGACTTGGCCCGCATGGCCGAAATCGGTTACCAGTCCATGAATCACCCGTTTGGTTCCATCATCCAAAGCGAGCGTTGTCACTGTGATTCCCTGGCCCACAATCGAACTAAAGTCCAAATCATCCTTTTGTGAAACCAATGTCAGATCAAAGACAAACGGTTGGGATAAGGCTTCCGTGCCTGACAAAGATTCAATGGTGACATCGGTCCCGAAGGGTGTCGTTACTGTTAATGGAAAATTCAAAGGTGACCGCCTACAAAATCAGATCAACGTTGAGATTGTTCTTCTCATAATTTCTTAAGGAAAGTTCAACTGTGTTTAGTACCACCATGAAAAACTCCCTACCAATTCATGATGAAATAAACTTTATTAATTCATTTGTTATTTCATTAATTGTCTTAGTATGTATTTGTTCTTCAGCAAAATCGATCGCTTCTTCTGCGAACTTTGAACCTGCAATCACATTATTTTTGTTTCCAAAACGAACAACACACTTCGACCCGCAATCACCAAACACAGGGCCACCTGGGTAATCAAATTTACCTGTCTCAGTATTATGTTTTGTTGGTAGCTCCTCTCCATAATACTCATGAAGCTTTGCATAATGGTCAATTAGGTTTTTTTCGGATTTTTCTAATATATTAACTGCATGAAGAGCCTCATCCGTCCATAGAAGCATAGGATTCAAGATTTCAAGTATTCCTTCAATTTGTTCCTGTAATCGGTTCAACCTGTGTTGCATGCGATAGAATTTATACGACCTCTTGAGCAAAGTTTCGCACAGATCAGACTTTAATCCTGGTGTTGGGAGGAGAACCTCATCAGCCTTAGTAAACTTATCAATAGCTTTTCTAGCTTTTTTAACCGAATCACCCACTCCGTCAACACCTAAGTCTTTCAACTGAAACTTAAACCTTTTTAGCGGTTCATTTTCATACCTTCTCGCTTTATCAGCATGACTTTTATTCAAAACTTTTCGTTCTATGACAGAATGAGTTTTGTTTATACCACTTGCAACAGGCCCACCAACAAAAGGTATTAAACTCCGAGCAGCACCGCTAACTACTTTTGTTGGGATTTTGGCTAAATTCTTTTTCTTAGTTGCAGCGTGAGTGTGTTTTACTACCTGGGATTTTAATTTTGTGGAAAAAGGAAAAAGGAGGCATAAATCTAGATAATGGAATTGTCATTTACGCGCCTAGGAGTGTTACCGACTATAATATAAAATGTTAATCACGAGGATTAAGTAACCAATCGATGATATGTATTAGGTGCTGGAATAATCAGCTCGATGGTCAGTTAGGATTAGGGCCCCAATCAGCGCCGTAGCTACACCGCACAGAGTAAGACCCGTCGCACTGAGAGCAAACGACCAGCTGAGGTACTTTCGATTTGCCAACGGAACGAGGTCGAGGAATGTCGCGATGTTGATGATAAGACAGACGACGGCTGTTGAGAACGATGCACAAAAAAGTGGCGGTCAATTAGGATGAGCATTTTTCTGCACAATGAGGAATTAATGATTATGGATTATTTCACGTCAGAAAGACCCGATTTGAGGGCACCGGGTCCGGGAGTCCTTGCACCGTTCATATCTTATTGTTGGGTTTCAGTTTCACTGCCATATCATGTATCCCATTATGCTTGAGTTATGTTGGCGACGGTTACCTCGCGGTTATGTCGCTACCTCAAAGTTAAACTCGTAATTCTCATAAGAGGTTGCGATAGGCATAGGCTGTCAATAGACATAGGCGGAAGTTTAAACCCAATACCATTCTCTTTTAAACGGCATAGCTATCTTTATTCTAACTCATGCGGTTGACTCTTGCAACTCAATTAAAGAAAGATGACTATTGGGTTAAAGAAGTATCTTTTTTAAAACTTCATGTTCAATATCCCCAAATCGGATCCCAGAAACAGTCTGTAAAACTACGCCAATGTTAGGATCGACTTTTATGACTTGATCATCTGAGACCGTTTACTTGACTGACCATTGATTGAGTTGTCATCATAGTCACACTTGTGCACTTTAGGCAATGAATGATTAGGAGAATAATTTGAGTGAATAAAATAGAGTGGTATAATAAATTGTCGCAGCACTGTATGCTGTCTTACCTCTACGCGTCACTGAACTCCGTTAAAAAAATATTTTACATTATACAATACCTCAATACTATACTGAATTCTCGACACATTTGTATAACAAAATTAAAGGGACAAAGTCCAGCAACCATTACTCAAATTTAACGGATATGTTACTTAAGACACTTTCTTTCTTAATAAACCATATCTCGATATAATTGACTCTATGAGGGTTAACATAGTCGATTTATTTACAAGGTGACATTGGCGAAAATTCGACTAAAATTTTATATACAAAAATATTTTGGGTCAATCTCTTCAAGGTGTATAGGGGTGAGAGATTAATTGACCACCCACCGAGATATCAGACAATTTGTACGTACTGGCTATCGCAGTACACAGTGCCACCAGTCTGAGCTGCGAGCGCTTGTTCGAGAAAGCATACTGGCCCAAGAACAAACACGCTGCCGTCCCCACGCCAGTTAGTAAGCCCAACACGGCGAACGCCCTCGACGCGTCAAAACGGCTCCCTCGGGATCCTTCATGAACAAAAAATGATGAAAACTCATTTCTTCGTGTAAAGGAGAGTAACGGAATGTTTCGGGGGTGAATGAAACGGTCACTCAAGGTTCCGAAATCGTAACGAAGTTAGTCGTTTGGTGAATCTCCGTTATGTGCGTACAATAAACCGAGACGCAGTTGAGTGTAAATAGCAATATTTTAATATGTGGTAACAAAAGCCATTGTCGTCACGAAAAAGCAAATATTCTACAATAGACCTACAGACTGAGGTTTATTTTCATAAGACACGCAAATCATCTTTCTAGTTCATTCAGTAAAACATATAGAGAATAGAAAATACCGGTTACCAGTCTTGAATCAATAATTTTAACGACCACATACGGATTCGTCCTGAAAAAAAAGGAGCAGAGTCAGGGATATAGGTTTTTCCTGTGCATTTCTCTCCAGTTATTCATAGAACCACATTGGCTATCCTAATTACCGCTGCAATAACAAGGAGAGGATAATAACGTCCAGATTATAATGAAACCGAATATTGGCCTGCTAATAGTACGAATCCAAATCCGGTATATTACAGAATTTAGGCAGCATTGCAAAAACGGCGTATAAGTGACCACATAGAACCGCGATGCCAGAAGATAATTATCTATAATTTAAGTAATTACATCATAGTCTAAGACCATTAGGCTATTGTTTCATGTGAAGTGTGTTTGACAGCTCTGCTAATAAGTACACTTTAAACAAATAAATTTCATTTCATTCATTTCATGTGACATCATTTAGAAATTTAGTAGTAATCTGTCTTTTATAACTATTACCTGGAAATTGTGCATGTCAGCCGACTGTGATATATGTCTGTAGATTTAGAAATGTATTTAGGTTTTGAAAAATTTACGAGATATACATGTTAAACACGCTGCTTCTTTTTTTCTGGCCAACCCTGTATATGACAAAAGAGGATACACCGTTTATTCTTTTGACCATGTTTATGTTCGTGCCTGGCGTTCGGACTGACGGATGTCATAGTACAAAATCATATAAAAAAGATCAAAAGTTTAACCTTTTTTAAGTGTCTACTGTAACATCAATGTGTAAAATATTATCGGTATCATGTTTTAGCAAGATCCGATCCGCTGTAACAGCGGGGCCCCATGGCCGGTTAACAGATGGCTATTTTTACCAATCTTTTTATAGCTCGCAACAGACATATAATCTATTGCTTATGCGTACAATAAACACACTACAAGGCGAATCAGAGAATTTCCAATCACAGAAATTCATGATCATTTAATTTATAGGAAGTCATGGAAGAAAGAGTTGACTTGTATTTGGACTGGCATGAAAAGACACCATCTTAACGGCTGCATCTATCACGCTGCACCTATCATTGTCGAGACTCACAAACCAAAATATTGTTACAGAAAAATCTCTAATTTCTGCGGATATTGAATTAGAGTCTCTCACATAAAGACACGTTTCTAACATCTACATGAATGCCGTAAAGGTCGCAATTTTAAATGTCTAGATTTTTTTGTTTTTGGCGATATCGGCGGCTACCTACCTATTGGAATGTCTTGGCATTCGCCATAGTAACACTGCTGCCAGAGACCGTCATGCTCATCGAGCGTACCCATATGAAAACGTGACCAGTAGGGTGTAGCCATGCCGATGAGGTGGAAGAAACACCCCAAAGTCATCGCCCCTCCACAGAGCATGAAAAGAAACGAACCGCGCTCCATCTGAAATATCTCGCCCCTGCAACAATTGAAAGTTCAAAAGAGTCTGTACACTATCAAATTATTGCGCGCAGTCCGCCTGTTATTGCAAACAACAATAGAACGAAAAACGCCTATTACGAAATCAGTGCGTGTTTTTATTCTTCATACAACTGTGAAGGCACGTTACACGCTTTGACAAATGAGTCACGAGATGCGCATCATGTGCCGATAATGACGCTGTTTCGTATCATGTGTCGGGATGGGTCCGCGTGATAATTGCATCAAATTTCAAACACGCTGATTATGGCTACACAATTTGCGATTAAAACTTAAGTCACAAGGTGTTACGTTTGTGGTCCTACTGGTATGTTCGCTTTTATCAGTTGACGGATATAATTGAGCGGACAAAGTCCAGGACTTATTCACAAACCCGTGAATGGGATAAAAATACTCGTGAAGTCAATACATTATTGGGTTTTTGAACTTAAAGTATTTTTCTCGACTTAGAAATATTTAGAAATTTATATAGTAATTTTTGAATATATTTATTTTCAAATAAATTTAGAAGTATTTAGAAACATTCCTTAAAAATACCTTCCTCAATCTATCTTTTATAAAGAATAGCTCTCCAAGTACGTAATAGTCGTTTGTCACCGAAAACTCGTATTTCACCGAAAACTCGTATTTCACCAATAACTCGTATCTCACCAATAACTCGTATCTCTCCAATAACTCGTAACTCACCAATAACTCGTATCTCACCAATAACTCGTATTTCACCAATAACTCGTATCTCACCAATAATCGTATCTCACCAATAATTCGTATCTCACCAATAACTCGTATTTCACCAATAACTCGTATCTCACCAATAACTCGTATTTCACCAATAACTCGTATCTCACCTATTCCTCGTATCTCTCCAATAACTCGTATCTCACCAATAACTCGTATCTCACCAATAACTCGTATCTCACTAATAACTCGTATCTCACCAATACCTCGTATCTCACCAATAACTCGTATTTTTATAACTCGTATCTCACCAATAACTCGTATTTCACCAATAACTCGTATCCCTCCAATAAATCGTATCTCTCCAATAACTCGTATCTCACCAATAACTCGTATCTCTCCATTAACTCGTATCTCACCAATAACTCGTATCTCTCCAATAACTCGCACCTCACCAATAACTCGTATCTCACCAAAAACTCGTATCTCACCGATAACTCGTATCTCACCAATAACTCGTATCCCTCCAATAACTCGTATCTCACCAATAACTCGTATCTCACTAATAACTCGTAACTCACCAATAACTCGTATCTCACCAATAACTCGTTTCTCACCAATACCTCGTATCTCTCCGATAACTCGTATCTCACCGATAACTCGTATCTCACCAATAACAAGTATCTCATCTATAGCCTTTACCGCATTTTACCGTTATCATAACAGTTTTTGCAGATCTGAACTACAATAGATCATACTATTATTATACCTACAATAACGAACCACCAGCACCTTTTCATACAACCACGATCTGTTTAACTAGTTAGATTTCGTATAGATTCATTCGCTTAGTCTTTCTTGCCTACAACAGAATCGTTTGAAACAACCTCCTCTTCTGTTTTTTCCTTGGATAAAACCTTAGCCACCTCCAATAAAAAGTCGA
>WURV02164650.1:3662-15123 GCA_011762755.2 Epimenia babai
ATCCAGTGGAAGGAAGAATTTTCGCATCACTTCTCGGTAATAGAAACAGCATATATACATGGATATATATGTATATACACCGTATCATTTTGGAATGTTTGCGTGATTTACCGTAACAATATATTTTATACTCAGTGTTCTTTCTCTATTAAACTATCATGCATATATTTTTGTTCCTGGACATGAAGTTATATTTATTACATTATTGTCGTGAGAAATATTGTCGTGAGAAATATTGTCGTCTTAAAATTTTATTAATCTCTTGACTACGTACATCAGTCTCGCCATCTGGAGAGATGATATTTGATTCAGCAAAATTGTGAGACGGTTCTTGATATATCTTACTAAAATATATTAATCCAATGCACTCTGTTGTCACAGAATTGTATGGCTATTATAATGTGATGTACTGATGTCAGATTGGTAAGGGTTAACGCCTGATTATGTCATTTGTTTTGCTGTGGTTTGTACTTTAAATGAAAAACTGCACACGACATATCGCTAGATAACAGCCTCTGTTTAACTAACCCAAGCAATATCCTTACTTCCTGACCCTCTCCTCTCTGTTGTCAGAAATTAGTATTGCCTTACTAATGTGATTATTGGCTACCAATGTGTAATGGATTCATGCATATCAAATTCAAATAAAGTAATACAGCACGACACGGGTTGAGTAGCTCCAATCATTCTACATCATGTTTCTGTTCATAACACGGAGGTGGATCGATCGATAAAAAGTGAAGTAGGAAATCGAACAAAAGACAATAGATGATGAACAGCGGTGGAGGATTTTATAAATCGATTATTTCACAGTCGGTCCGTGCGCCCTGGACTACACCAAAATGAAGACCGCCGACCACTACTGGACCGATCCACCAGCAGACGAACTCGTCAAAAGACACCGTATCCATAGTAACCACACGGGCAGTATTACCGGACCAGTTTCACCCAAGCGTCCCGGTCTACAAGTGAGCGGAGTACTTAGTGTGTTTTATCAGTGTTGTTTATTACAGTACAGAAAACGTAGAGATTGCACCAAATTCACCGTGAGAATGCGATTTTTTATTGTTTTCATGACTTTTTCTGACAAATTCAGTACGTATTCCAGTAGTGATTTGTTGTAAGAATGATCACGTGACACTACATGGTTAAAATGCCAATTTCGGTGATACGGAGCATGAACCAGGACAATAATTCATCATTTACTGCAGCCGAATCTATGAAACACAGTTTTTTGACACTCTGACAAGCAAATAAATCCATATACATGTCCATATAAATATGAATTTTTTGGTTTCACAAAATCAAACGGAAAAATCAAGGAAACCACATCCACATCGTTAGTTACTCTCGCCTTGTCAAAAACTTGTGTGGAGCAGCCACTTGTCTTACCTGCCATTCACCTATGGTTCCCACGGGTGGCTGTTTAATACAGGTTTGAGTGTGTATAACATATATATATATATATATATATATATAGATATATCTCTATAAAAAAATTTTAATTTCTAATTGTTAGTGTAATGCAGGAATGGTTAATACTAGTTATACGTCTAATTCGAACAAAGTTATTATTGCATAAAACAGGGACACAAGACAATCTGTATCAGGTAGTAGTTGATGGTCCACCCACAGACCAGTGGGAATGGCATCACTTATCTGCAAAGGTGCATATTCAGAACCTTAATTATGTGAAGTAAATACTGCTATTTATTCACGGTCATTTTTGTTGCTAGGATTTTCAAAATATGCAAGTTTTACACATATTTATATGAGATTGTTTTATGGAAGATGGTGTATATTTTTTATCTAATGACGAACATGAGGCTGTCGTACGAATGACTAAGCACTTTTGCCTGGTTGTTTGATCTCCACGCAGAGGGTAATGCTGTACCAGATGCGGCGTAACACCAGCTCGAGCAGCGAGGAGAGTTCTAAAGGAATGCTTCTGTCAGCCAAAGATTATGTGGAATCTCTACACCAAAACTCCAAGACCACCTTGCTCTACGGAAAAAACAACGTCCTCGTTCAACCCGTAAGATAGAGCTTTTTGTGTCACTCGAAATACCTAATTGACATTTCTGGTGGCGCCTATGTTTTTTCTAGCTCGATCAAGGTATCTTGAGTTTCACACCAAAACTCTTTATCAACACACTGCTTGAAAATATATCCACGAATTTCCTCTCAAACCCGTAACTCTTAGGCGAACTCGCTTTTCTAGCTCGTCTTACATTAGATTATAATACCTGCACTGCGAGTTAACTAGTTAGCTGAGAATACTATTTAGAGTTAGATCCAAAGTCGGGCGCAATAGTTTACTTTTAATGGCTTTTGACCTTATTTCGATTGAGCAGAAAGAGGACGTAGAAGCACTCGCGGGTTATCTGTCCTTGCATCAAACCCTCGAGAGTCTTACCATTAAATGGACGCCAAATCAATTGATGAATGGTTGTTGCGAAAATCAGGATCAGGATCGGAGGTGAGGATTTATCATTAATCCATGTCTCTATTTGATTCCACATTGATTTCGTTCCTCTGTGTTGTAGCTCAAAGTGGACAGCATGCGTATGGTTGTAAACGCCGTGTTTGGAAATAGCGTTATAATTTCTAATTTCCTAAAGAGTTATCTATTAGTACAGGTCAACAGCGCTATCGGTATATATGACGGTATTACATCATACTATACTGGAGAATTACACACTGTTAACTCATACCTGTCAACCATTTCCATAGTTTGTTAACAATTTCTGAATTTTAGATTCAGTCCAGTCACACAGGGAATAAATTCATCTGTCAAATAATTGCTTTACGTCCTTTAATTGTCCTAATTACGTTATTCAGAAAATCTTAATTGCATTTCAATCATGACTACGTCATTATGTTATGTAAAATTAACACTGTACTTATTATTCCGTCATTGTATAATATTCTGGGGATTTTCCACGCGATTAATATCAGTATCGGTGTTCTCGGAAATTTCCGTTAATTATATTTCCGAGAAAATTTTGTGTTAAGTTTCAAAAATTAATAGAAAGGAGTACTACACGTCATGTAGGAATACACTGATGCAGTTAGATTTGCATTAGCCATTCATATCGTTGTATTTCACACGAGCCATGAGTGAGTTATTTCAACAGCCATGTGAATACGCCATCATTATCACGCATAGATCGGCGAAATAGAGCCAATTATCGGTGGTTGCCACGGTAACTGGTAAAGTGTATTGGTAGCGGATGACTGCCAATTAGTAATCGTTGCCATGGGGACTGGATCATTGTATTCATTGTATTCAGGCCGGGTATCTAATAAGTGCAGAATTAAACATTGGAGCAATCAAGTTTTATATCGAGTATTTTTTTTTCAATTCACTATTGTCTATGTGTTAGCATATTGCCAGTTTCTATTCATTTAAATTCGTTATTTGGTTCCGTTTCTTTGTCGTATGTGACGGCACTCCTTTAGACATAGTCGCGTTTGACCGTTGTGTGCCCTGTGATAGCATTTCGTGTAGTTGTGTTCGCCGTTGTGACTTCACCGCGTCGGGATTGTAACTGTGTGCAGTGTTTGTTTTACGGATTTGCCCCGAGCCCCCCATCGAGCTACCGGCGGTTCCTCAATGGTCACAGATAGTGAGTTCCCCACTCGACCATATCACAGTTACACGTAGTGTCGATATAATGCTACCGAGTAACATATAACAACCATTTCGGCAATGCCTAACCATGTCAGTGATCGCTTTTCAAAATCCTCTAACCACTTTAATGGTTCTGTCGACTGTAACTAACCATTTAAACTTGAACTATCGTTTTAATTCTGAATAACATACAATAACCATTTCAGCAATGCCTAACCATGTCATCGGTTGCTTTTGAAAATTCTCTAACCATCTCAACAGTGTTGTATGCTATAACCATTTCGACCTTTACTCGTAATAGAATGCTGCATGCATCATGACAAGATAACCATTTTGGCAATTTTAACCAATTCGTCAATGGTTAAGCGTTTTATTCTGGTTATTAGCAATACTCCATCGCAATTCGACAATGATGACACCATCTAAAAATCAACTACGAATAATATAGATAACATGACAAGATAATAGTCACAAGATAACATAAAAATTGTTCTTTCGGCACTCCGTAACCATCTCATTGATTGCCTAATAAACCTATTTATTTTAAAATATGAATTTTAATGATATATATATTTTAATTCATCTAAATGTCAGTTTCTAAGGATTCTACTTAACAAAAAATTCTTTCCCACAGTAATATCATTTACACACACGTTAGTTTAGATATTTATCTAATGGTTTATTCCACTGTTTGATGACTTTTTGTAAATATTTTATCATTGTATTTTTTTGTAGACACTGTGAATTTATTCTTTTTTTTCAATAAAATAATGTTTGCATTCCCTTCAAACTTGTAGAATAGCCAAATTACTAAAAAATTCTGAATATTTGCAGGAATTTAATTATATTCATTATTATTATAATTGGAACGTTTCAAATACAGTCAAACCTGCCCGAATGGCCACCTGTATTAAGCGGGCACCTGTCGTAGCGGTCACTTCAAATTCCTCCCGACATGTACACTAGTCAAAATGTCAAACCTGGATTAAACGGCCACCTGTCTTAACGGCCACTTTTTCATGATTCCCCTGAGTGGCCGCTTAATAGAGGTTTGACTGTATATGAAAACAGCGGTAAATGGGTGAGGCTTCATGCTGACTCATTAGGTTTTTTTATGTTGATGTGTGAACACAATACTCATGATATACCCGAGATTGGTATTTGCCAGCTAGCCATGAGTGAAATTGACATGTAAACACCGTGTGTCGGCCCATAACTGGTTAAAATCTAGTTATGGATATGACAAAATACCATTGTGAAGAGTACCACGCTTTCATCGGTACATCAATACTGACATAAACAAGATAAAGTATACGTTTGCTATACAGTAGTTAGAGCACCATACCGGTCATTTTGCTAAGGAATATTTATAGGTTTCTCAAAGGTTGCATAGTTATATGACTCGTTATTACTGAATATTATTAAACTTAGCAGTTCTAAAAAGTATGATATGAGCATTAGATCAGTGGGCCTGATTATGCAATAATCTTAGGGCAAAGGAAGGGTAGACGTAAATAACACGATAGCAAGAATTTGGATAAATTTCTGTAAGTTTATTAAGAAAATCCCACTCGATAATAGCACAAATCGATAGTGAGTATTCGGTCTGTGCAAGTCAAACCCGATTAGGGGAAATCACCAGAGGGTAAACTAGCACAATATGGGCAAACCTTTGACCTCCAACTATTTCTGCCCGCAAATGCTAAGCTATACATATACAGTGTTAAACGTGCCAAGTGAGGTTGGCTAGCCACATTTATTACGTTAGGAAGATAAGCGTTAGTTGAATAGAATATTTGACACTATGTAAACATAAATTGAACATATACTTAATATCTTACATTGATATAATTAGTACGCAATTTGAGAATAATTGAGAATATAAAAACAACTAATTAATTTGTAATATTTGTAATAGCTACATTAATTTTACCGTTGATTAGAAATACAGTAATAGAAAATACATAGTAATACCAAGAAATACCAAATTATCCAACCGTCACATCTCCAGTGAAGACATTAAAGACTTCCCGTAATCACGTCATGTATTTCTTACAGGGTTACTCATTATAGATTCACTTTGACGTTTTCGAGAAGAACGTCAATGATTTAGGTATAGAGAACGCTCACTTACGATTACTGGTGACAGTGGCTCGTAAAACATAAGGCAACTCTTCCTTCCTCGCAGCGTTCACAATGGCTACAAGATTTATGAACCAAAATTTCGGCCAAATGGGATATTTTTGAACAAAATGTTAGAAACTTTCCCCGCCCATTAGGTTCGCGTTACTGTGACAGTGGGAATCATCACATTATTGTGATGATTCATCTATTATTATTATTTATTTAGTCACGGTCATTCTATTCATTACAGTAGGACACTACAACCAAACTATTTATACTGCAATTCAGTAGAGTACACAATATAGCATAGAGATCCATTAAAAGGATTATGGTACATACCGTGGTGTAGTGGTTGCTTGTTAATGCAATGCATTATCACTAATATAAGAATGTAGATATGAATGATCGTAGATGTCATACTTTTATATTACTGGCAGTCCAGGATGTCTAGTAGACAAATACATATATTTCCCCCTTAATTACTAAGTGATTACCATTGTCATTACATACAGGTAAATACAAGTAACTGTTTGGTAACAGTAACAATAACAACTACTTTTATCTGGATTGCTTCGTGACTTTATGAAATATATTAAGTACACTCTTAAGCACTCGAAGTCTTCCTACCTAAGAATGTACAAGTATTAACCAATTTGAAAGTCAATAAAAATACACCTGTTTACCAAAGTTTCCAACGCATATCCCGAACTAAAAATTTTTTTTCTGACATTTAAATTTGTTACTATTATTATTATTTTTATTATTATTAATTAGTATTTTTATTATTATTGAGATATGGTACATATTAAAATTTGATGAAACATTCGTTTAACTAGGTTATGAGTATAGTAAGCTCATTACCATTTTTGGTATTAATCTATGTATGTGCTTTTTGCAACATTTCTTAGACCATATTAATGTTATTAAACGGTATAGTAATATTCATATAATATTAAAAGCAATGCTGTTAGTTCACTCTAAATCAAATGTTTCATTTCATTGCATAAATATTATACAACAAAAGTGTCTCTAAGAGTCACACTAAAAAGTGTCTATCATTGATAAAACCATAGTAGATATCGTGTGTTTTACAATATTTA
The DNA here is from genome assembly GCA_011762755.2 of Epimenia babai. Lineage (NCBI taxonomy): Eukaryota > Metazoa > Mollusca > Solenogastres > Cavibelonia > Epimeniidae > Epimenia > Epimenia babai. The sequence continues at coordinate 10,521 of WURV02164650.1, forward strand.
GTTTGCAAATTTCCAGAAAAAGACACTAAATGATCCATGTGTTGATGCATTAACATTGAAAATTTTGTGGCGATTGCAGTCTCAAGTGAGAACTGTCGAGACTCCAGGTAAATATGACGAGTTTGACTGTAATAATTGATGCCTGAACTGTTATTTGTATTGCCATCACCAGATAAATCGAACGAACTGTAACTGACACGGTTAGAATGAAACCCCAAAAATTCGATTTGACTTTCGTCAAAAAACACTCCCAACAATTACTCATCAATCAATATCGATACTGCCACTGTCATCGATGAATGCGGTGACTCATTTGACAATGTGCAACCCCTTGCCCAAATACAGAATGTTAGTGAATGACATCATCCAACCTAACTAATGGTTACATGCCGGAAAAACAAAGCAAAAATCAAAACCTGGTAATATATCAATTTTTTGGTTAACTCGAATGAGGTAGCCAATGACAACTAACGATACGTTATTGAAGTAACCAATGACGACCAACAATACGTTATCGAGACGACCAATGATACGTTATCAGCATCATTATGTATAGGGACGGAGCATCAAACCTTATCATAAGTGGGACTTGGAAATAAAGTGCAGGGGTTTCCATCAAATGGGGCAACAAAAAGTCATTGAGCGGGAAACGAAGATACGTTTTGAAATTATGCCCGGAATATGAAATGGCATGGACAAAGAGTTGAAGCTTTCTAACGTAGACTTAGTAAAAAGATAGTAAACAAATGTTTAATATAACAAAATACCATAGTCTTTATTTCTATTACACATATTCTTTGCAACAAAACTATCCACAAACAAATTCGCCATACTCTCTTTGGGCCATTCTTAAGTTGTTTTTTTTTAAAATCACAATAGCATGAAAAATGTGACTTGCAGCAATCATTGAAAACTTCATGTAAATTTTCATCAAATACAAAAACTAAATTCACGGCAAAAGATTAAAAATCACAACGTGGACAGATAAAACACAATATCTGCGTTATTCATATCTACAATAAGTTGGCAAAAAGACCGATAAAAACCTTTATGAATTTATCTCCGGGCTGCACTAGGACAGCCGGTGTCTAGGAAGGAAACCCTGACATGCATCTTTGTAACCCTCCGTGCGTTCTTTCTAGTATTTATCAACATTCACAAAAAAAAAATTGTTGGAAAATGCAGAAAACAATAGCTAAAAAACTGAGGCTTACAAATAACAATTTTTGTGACGCACCAAAAAATTCTACAACTAAAGAATATTGCTCTGTCTACGTATCTGGAACATATGAATGGTATTAGTTATATCAAGGTGGTACCAAGTGGGTCAAATCATATTTGAAAAACCGAGTCGAACTACCTCCTCATATGCCCCATACTCAGGCAGAGCAAGTTGAATCGTCTGGCCTGGATGTTAGCCAGGCCGAAGTCTGGAAATAACCATTATCACGTCTAAAGTAGATATAGTAATTACTGAGATCCTCCCTTGATGGAAATTAGATCTATGTCCATAATAACGTAAACTAGTTTGCTATTGATAGACATATTTCGCAATCCGAATTATTTTAATAGTTTAATCTTACATCGCGCTTGCTCTGCTCCTTCTTTTCGAGTTCGCGTTCAAGTTGGTCGACTCTGTTTTGTAATTCATCCCTTTGTTCTGACAAGCTGGCCATTTTATTCTTTAGGCTCGTCAAAGCCGAGATCGGCGTATTGTTTTTAATGCTAGACATTTTTGCAATAATCCTATCGTCTATACTACTAAACTATGCAACTTTAGTGTTTGACACCGGATTTTATAAGATGGCCGAAAAAGCCAAGCTAGGACGTACTGCACACACAAGACAAACTCGAAAGAAAATAATTCGTCAATGTATTATTTTGATTATCCAGTAAAGAATGGTGAACAATTTGATGTTATCGTCTGTGAAATTGTAAATATATTTATTTGCCGGTGCGTTAATGAAGCAACAAACAAAAACCTGACAAAAATGCCGCACTATAACACTATGATCATTACGCGTTGCGACACTGAGAATGAACAGCAAAGTCATGTGACACGGTCTCTCCAGTTTGGCTGATACGTCTTACGGACCTCCCCCAGCTTACCGGCGAGCGATTCTAACGCCAAACCAGAAACCACAGTTTCAAATAATAATAATAAATTTCAAGGAGCTTAATCTATTCAGATTTTGTAATGGAATGGCGCATGTTTCATTTGTTACACCTGGCAATGTCCACTTGTAGCCCAATAAATGAGTCAACAGTATTATGATACTAGTGATTAGCCATAATAACGTAAGAGTACGAAATCCACATTTCCGCTTTCTATCCATGTATGGATTTTAATGGCGATGGATGATTCTAAATGTTATATAGATGCTGAAAAAGCCTCTGTCAAATCACATTGGTAGTCTTTTATATCACACTAGCCAACTGCATACCTTGTTATTTTATCGATTCTGTCTATATATTATTTTTGGTGAACTTAGATCATTTAAATGGAATTGGACTAAAAATCGAGAAAACAGTCATTTGAGTAAAGACCTTTGAAAAGTACAAGTGTTATCGACCCCAAGATCTACCGCTGCTCCCGTTAGCACACATGCTGCCGTACTAATTGTAACTGTGCTTTTTTCAATAGCACATCCAGAAGAATAAATAACATGCAAGTAAACATTAGTCACATCATTATTGTAAAAATGCAGAACTCAAAATTCGGTTAAAGAACTTGGTGCAAACCAGAGAAGCTAGTTCTACATGCCTCGTGCTTGCCTACCCGCCTAAAACAGTCCGCGATACTGTGGAGTTCTGAAGAAATAATGGAGTACTTTATCATTGTGTTTGAGTTAATAGCTAGATAAGGACAAGCCATAATCACTCCAGATGCGGAAACCGATGTCGAAGACTGGCGTTGCCTGCCAGACATACTCTGCCGTAACCCGCAAGATTTCTTCATAGGCTCGAATTCCTCAGAAATTTCGACATCCGAGAAAATGGGATCTCTGTTATATATGACTCGCTCGAATTCAGATGGTGTTTCACTAGTTTCTAAAGTTGGGTTTCCACCTTCTGGATCTGGTCTAAATTTTGATATGCCTTTATGGCGATTCTGTGTATTTTTCGAATGTTTGTGTCGTTCATTTGGAGAGCTATCGACCGCCGTGGATTCTTCAGAACGTTTCTTCCGCTTACTTTTTTTCTTGTGCTTCTTTCGTTTAGCGTGTTCCGCGACATCTGATTTACATTGTGTCCCCTTTTTGGTTCCTGTGCTATCGCGATTGTCGCGCTTTCGATCAGATCGCCGCACTTCCGAGAAGTTGCGATGTTTTTCCGGTGTTAATTGGTTCATGCTATTGTCCAGCACACCCCCGTCCTCCGAGTCCTTAAAAGTTAAAACGGACAGCAATCAAGCTCTGGAAATCTCTTCATTCCGGCAAAGTTTGCTTACAAATTATGAACAGGAACTATAAACACTACATCGTAAAAATTGTCATCGATCTGGGGTATTTGAGCGTTGGAGAGTTGATGCGCAGACGGAAAATCGTTCGAACTTTTCGGGGTGACTTCCAGTAAATTAATCGGCACTCAGTCAAAACTCGTAAATGCCGTATATGGTTTGGTGAGGTCATACCACCTAGATGCCGGTCCTTATTATGATTCACGTAAACTTGGGAAAGTCACTTATAATATAATATGTACTTAATAGTAACAATGTTTATTTCACCTCCATCCGTACAGCCACATCGAACACGCAAGATGGGTCACTAGGAAGCCAGGCAATCACCGTTAAATAACCACAGCACTTACTATATAAGTGGAGAGCTCAACGGTTTTTCTTTGCAAATTCATTAAATAGCGGTATTTTTGATTTCGCAGTTCCTCAAATAGAGTACGTTTATATGATTATTTTAGTATAACTAAGTATGACTTAGTATTATTTGCAATGATTTAAATTGTGCGGGTGTTGAAAAGTCGTATTAATTTGCTAAAAAATGCGATAGCCTCACTTTTATGGGAACGTCCAGTTACGGCCTAAACAAGTCTTAAATGGGTAATTTTTTTGGTAATTCTGCAACTGATTTTTGACGGATGGGGGCGATTAACTAAAACAACTACAGTTATGCATGCACTCAACAATCCGCAAACTTTACTCGGATAAAATTGTTAATAAGAACCAATCCGATCACACCCATTAGCATCATGCGAATCAACATATGGTATGGAAAATTGAAAGTGGGGAGTCGTGCGGGAACCGTAACCAGTGCAGCCTCACTAGGCGAGTTTCTACTGATTATGCAAGGTCGGTAATACGTCTTAAAACTTTTTCTACAGAACCTTGGATTGCGTCCCTTTATACAGGTGAATCCCCTGAACTAGCGTATAGTTTACGTGAGACATTGACTCAGTTTCGTTGTTTAATAATCGATCCACTTCAAAATCATGTCACTCTGCGAATGTTATGACGTCATGCTGTTTGTGACGAGAAAAAGTTGTTGCTATTTCACCTAATTCATATTACTAATCTCTTCCCTTAATCTCTTTGTCCCTCGCACAAAACGCGTAACTTTTGGGGACCGTGCATTCTACGCTGCGGCCCCTC
>WURV02164661.1:0-33378 GCA_011762755.2 Epimenia babai
GCTTGGCCCCAGTAGGCGAGGAGTTGGCTGAGGTCGGCGCTGCCGACGTAGCCGTCGTTGTTGAGGTCGCCGACGAGTGTTGCGGCTTCAGCTTGGCCGGGCGTGCCGTTTGTTGAGGTTGACGCGGCCCAGTTGTTGGGGTCGTTGTAGTCGCCGTTGGTGTTGATGACGACGAGGGACGGGCCGTCGCCGTCGGGGGTGGTGGGCCAGTTGTTGGCCGCGTCGTCGTCGTAGGTGAACTGCTGGATGGTGGAGTTGGTGGCGTCCTCGATTTTAATCTGTTCGCCACCGTTAGAGAGCTGGCCAGTGTAGGTGCCCAAGACGTTAATGCCGGTGCCGTAGCGCTCTTGAAAAGCCGCAAGGTCGCTGACTAGCACGCCGCGCTGGCCCGCAGCGAGTGAGTCGCCCCCGCCGAAGGCGAAGGTCACGCCGCCATTGTTCACATCGAAATGGACGCCGTTGAGGTCGAGCGTCGACCCGGAAGTGTTGATGAACTCGATGAACTCGAACTGGTCGCCGTCGGTAAACCCGGCGGCGATCTCCGCCGCGCTGGGGCTGGCCGGGTTGTAGTGGACTTCGGTGACGCGGAGGAACTGCTGGGCCAGGGAGGGGTTGCCGGTGTAGGCATGGGAGGCGGCGGTGGTGCCGTTGGTTCGCTTGATGGTGATGGTTTCGCCGAAGGACGAGAGGTGGCCGTCGTCCCACTGCTGGACGAAGTGCCCTTGGCCGCCGGTGGGACCGGTGGTGCGTGCGCGGAAGGCGCTGGACTTGGGCGTGATGTAGAGCGACTGGCCCGCACCGATAACGGTGCCCGGCGCGAAGCTGTGTGTGATCGCGCCTTCGACGGTCCAGCCGGTGAGGTCGATCGCGGTGCCGGAGGTGTTGATGATCTGGATGTATTCCTGGTCCTGGTCGCCGCCGGCGGGGTTGAAGTCGATCGCGCCGATGCTGATCGTCGGGTTCGCAGCCTGGGCGTCGGGGATGCCCGCATTGTCGGGGAAACCGGGATTGTTGACCGAGTGGTTGACGTAGAGGTGCTGCCGCCGTCGAACAGCGTAGTCATTGAGGATGACATTGACCGCTGTTGTGAACGACTGGTCTTGCCCCCACGTCCACGGGTCAGCCCACTTGTCGTAGTCGAGCGCCACATCCGCGGCCGCGTCGTCGCGCATCTCGATCGCACGCTGGTTGATCCAGCTCTGAGCAACGTTGCCACTTGGGTCGCCCAACACAAGGTCCATACCAGAACGCAGGCGGCGCAGGAACATTTCCTGGATCAGGGTGTCGCTAAGCAGCTCGTCCATGAGCCGGTTCCAGTTTTGGTTCCACTCGCGGTAGTCCTCGGAGTTGACAAAGGGGTGGGACGGCGCGACGGCACCGGGCCGACCCGAGACCGAGTCGTTGTCGGCGTAGATAGTGTCTGAGAAAGACGTGCCGACCCAGTTGGAACCCAACGTGAGGTCGTGGTCCCAAGGGAGGAACATCCACTCGCCGGTGCCCTCCGTATCGCGGTACATGTAGTGGTTTTTGTGCGGGTTGTCGTTCTGGTGGGTGAGGACGGTGCCGACCAGGTAGTTGAGCGTCGCGGGCAGGTTGATGTTGTCCATCAGGTAGTTGTGCAGCGCCGTGCCCGAGAGCCCGTTGACGTTGCTGATCAGCGACGCCAGGTCGGAGTTGCCCTCGATGTCGCGTGTCTTTTTCTCGTAGCCGCTGGCATTGGTGAACGAGTTGAAGCTCTTGTAGAGCGCACCATCAGGGTCGAGCCCTTCACGGATCAACAGGTCCTCGTCGGGCTGCTCAATGAACGCAGCAACAGAGAAGAAGTCGCCATTCTGCTCAACGCGCCACAGCTCAGACTCAGAGCCCGGGGCCCCCAGCAGGTCATAGATCTCATACGACAGCGGCTGGCGGATGTAGGCCTTGTCGGTGATGGTGGTGTTGAGGTTCAACTCGTCAACGGCCCGCTCGTTCTCGTTCCAGACGAAGTCATGGCCCTTATTGAACTCGAACTTGAAGCTCTTCTTGGAGGTTGCCTGGGAGCTCGCACCGCGTCGACGGACAAAGATGTTGTCGTAGAACCGGCCGTCGAAGAAGACCGAGGCGCGCGTACCGCCCGTGCCTTCTGCGGCGGAGGGGTTCTGGACGAACCACTGGAGAATGGGCAAGGTGCTTGATAGCGCCGCGTCGGCAACGACCGTGCCAAAGTACTGTGGGTCTCGATCTTCGCCATCGGTATCGAGAAAGACCGGTGCGCGGGAGGTGGTGCCGCTGGTATCCTCAGCCGTGACATACCAGCGCACCATGTCGCCTGCGGCATAAAGCCCGCTGCTGATGACGCCGGTGTAGATGCCGTCCCCCGCCGTCACGTCACCGTTCAAGCCGTTGTCGAACATCTGCGTTTCCGCGCCACTGTTGAAGTTGATGCGGTAGTGCAAGTCGACGCGGTCGAGTGGGTTGGTATTCGCCGTCACGGTCGCGGTGATGGTGAGGTCCTGCGCCGGCGTGGGCTGGGGCGGGTTCTCGGTGACCTGTGCGATGATCGGCCCAGTGATGACGTTGAGCGCCCCGGGCGTCGGCGTCACCATATAACCCTGCGAGAGCGCCCCGCTGACTTCCGAAGCAACCAGCTTGGCCTCGATCAGCATGTCGGAGCTGGGACTTTGGTTAAGGGTCTGGATGGCCAAAACGTTATTGCCAGACTGGAGCAGCCCGATGTGGCTGGACAGGTCGAACGGCGCAAACTCAACGGCCTGAGTATCGAGGTGGTTGTCCGTGGTACTACCGTTGTAGGGCGGATTGCTCGGCGCGTTATGGGTGGCGACCAGAGAGCCGTTGAGGTAGGCGACAAACCCGTCGTCGTAGCGCAGCCGCAGCTCGAGCTGGCTGATCGAGCTTGGGTCGGCGACGCTAAACGTCTGCCGCGTATACAACGAAGTCGTACCCGCCGGCACCTCGGTAGCAATCAGTGCGCTGTAGTCTTCGGGATTGTTCTCATAACCAATACCCGTCGGCCCCAGCGACCAACCTGTGTCATTGAACCCCAGCGTGTTCCATCCCGCAATCGCGCTGGTTGGCACGATGTAACGGGCATTCGCTCCCTCGTCAATCAGCGTTGTTTGGGTGACCTGCTGAGCCAGGCCGTAAGACACATCAGTGTTCTGGGCCGGGAACTGCGGGGTATAGTGATGGACCACCGCCCCGCTGCTATCGACCAGCGCGAGGTACTCGCCACTAGAGCTCAGCTTGAAGTTGGTGTGCAGTTCGCTACCCGCCGCCGCACGGTCTTTGTTGGATGCGAAGACGACCAGATACTGACCGGGTGCCACCGACACATCAGGGAAAGTCCACTGGGTGAGGTTGAGTGCGTCGTCGGTCAGGTGCCAGCCATCAAGGTCCAGCGCTGTATCGCCGCCGTTGAAGATTTCGATCCAGTCCGAGCTGTCGCCGTTTTCATCCTGCAGCCCGTCGCTATTCGAGGCGAGAAACTCGGTGATCAGCGGGACGGCCGTGAACAGCAGCCGCGGCTCCAAGGCCTCCAGCGACTGGGCGGAGCGGGTGCGGAGGGAACGACGGCAGGGTACAGACGGCATGGACTCTCCTCTGGCGGTACTGACAAACAAACCGCCAGGAGGCGGAGCCGGGAAGAACAGAAAGCCTCAGCGTGCTGACCAGTAGCGACTCAAGGCGATCTCTGGGCCCAATGGGCCGATGCCTATCAAACAAAGCGATCCTGTTCGTATCCACCCAATAACGTCACTCGAAGCCCTTTTCTTATCAAGAATCACACTCGGATTTTAGAACTACCCGAATCCGGCACGTAAATGATTATTGGCGAATACCTTAGGCGCGAAACGATATTCCGCAGATCGCATGTATAGATAACCCCCTCTCATGACGTTAAGTAACATCCGGCTTCTTCCAGAAACTCCCCATGGCCCTGAACTCAGACATTGTGGTCCGTCAGCTCGTGCGAGAGCGTAGCCAGATCCTGGCCTACATCTGGTCGATCGTGCATGATGAGCACTTGGCAGAGGATGTCTTCCAGGACCTCTTTGTCATCGCTTCCCGCAAAGCGGAGGAGATCGAGGATGTCGAGCATTTCCAGAAATGGATCCGTAAAGCCGCCCGATTTGAAGCGCTAAACGCTGCCCGAAAGCGGCAACGGAGCCCAATGGTCTTTGACGCTGCGACTCTTGACCTGCTGGATGAAGTCTGGGAGGAAGACGCCCTGGAACTGCCCGAGCGGGTCGAGGCACTGCGGATTTGCATGGAACAGCTTTCGCCCTATGCCCGCCGACTGGTCACCCTCCGATATGCCGATGGACTTAGTGGACAACCCTTAGCCGATGCCTTAGATCGGAAGGTCGGCACGGTGTATACTGCACTTTCTCGGGTCCATCGTGTTCTGGGGGACTGCGTCCGGCGTCGACTGGGGGGCGGGCATGGCTAACAACACCTTACATCAGGATACACCCGACGCGTTTGCTCGGGAAGTCATGCGCTATCTTGACGGACTGTCGAGCCCGGAAGATTTCGCAAACATCAAGCGGCAGCTCAACGAATCGGAAGATCACCGGCGGGTTTTCGTCCAGCTGAGTCTCCAGGCCCAAGCGATGGCCGAGGGACTAGCGGCCCGGGAGCTTGTCGGGTCGGACCTCACCGATGAGACCGTTGAAGAAGAAACCTCCAGCGTGCTGCTCGAAGTGGTCGAGCAGGCATTGCAGGCGCGTGCCATTCACGAGATCGAGGACCGCGCGAACAAGCAGTTGGCCGAGGACATTCGGCTACAACAAGTTGAGATCCAGCGTGCCCGCGCCCGCGCCAAGATGGCACAGGCCGAATCAAAACCACGTGTTATCGTCATCCCCAAGGCCGTGGCCTACCTCGGCTCGGGCCTGATCGCGGCGTTACTTCTGCTGATGGTCTACTTGGTAGCCGCCCCGACCCCGCCTGCCTCGAATACGAACACGACCGTCCATACGGACAGCCCTGACCCGACTCAGCCACCCGCACCACGGTATGTCGCAGAACTTCTCAATGTCTCTGACGACGCAACCTGGGCCGACCGCCACGCCGGCCGAGTGCCCGGGATGCAACTGGAAGCCGGCGAAATCAACCTCGTCCGTGGCTGGATCGTGGTTGCCCTCAACGACGGCGCAGAAGTCACCTTGCATGCTCCGATACGGTTCTCCGTGCTGAACGAAAACCACAGCGAGTTGCACTACGGCCGACTCAGCGCCCAAGTCCCCGAGTCGGCGCACGGCTTCGAGGTCCTGATCCCGGGCGGGGTCGTAACCGACCTCGGCACCGCGTTCACACTCAGAGTAGCCGAGCCCGATGACCCCCAGCCCTCACACGTCGAGGTGACCGAAGGCCTGGTCACGGTCGCGCCGCGCCGCGCCGGCCAGCGCGGCGAAGCGATCCCCCTGCAACAAGACCAGTACGCAAACATCTCTATGTACAGCGGTGAAATCAAGGCCTACGAACACACCAACGAGACCGTCACACTTGAAAGACCCAACACCGGGCAACACCTGAGACACACACAGGCCGACCCCAACTGGCGCATCTTCACCAGCAACGAGCCTGCGGGCCGGGCCGCAATCACCGTCGCCCCAGGCGATTGGCAGGAACCCACTTACTCGCACCTGCAATGGCTGCCCGGCGACTCACACCGATCCCACTGGATCGCGCTGCACCCGGAGGGGCACGCCGATCAGGACAGCGAAGCGGATGGCTCGGGCACCTATACGTTTGCGACCTCGCTCATCGTCCCCGAAAATATTGATCCGGCCACGGTCGAGCTCGACCTGAAAATGATCGCCGACAACCGGCTTATGGCGATCCGGGTGAACGGACGACATGTGGCCGGCCCGTTCGACCTACCGAACCCGGCACTCGGCGAAGACGCAATGGAACAGTACCAAACCTGGCTCCGCCACACCCTCACTGACGGCTTCAAGACAGGCGAAAACACCCTTGAGTTCGTTGTTCGCAACACCAACGGCCCGACCGGTGTGCGGATCGAAATGGACTGCACCGGGACCCAACTCTACACCGAACTCAACTGATGGCGGCATGCCTACCTGCCGGGATGCTCGATCGTGATCGTGCGTTCTTCTGGCTGCACTAGGATCGGCCCGCTGGAGGTGCCATCGTCCCAAACGACCGAGCAGGACGCGATACGATTCCCTGCGGGGTCACCAAAGAACACCAAGGGTGATGACTGAGACAGGTACCCGCCGCCTGCGGTGACGGTTCGAGTTTGGGTATGCCCATCCGCATAGGTCGTGGTGATCCGTGCACCGATACCCGTTGGGTTGCCCGCAAGACCTTGGAGCTGGACGCGCAGATACCGGCGTTCATGCTCCCCGCTATCGGCGAGAAGGATCGGCTTATCGTTATTCTGCATAGCGAGCAGGTCGGGTCGGCCGTCCTGGTCGGCGTCGAACACCGCTAGCCCCTTGCCGTCGCCGAAGACGACCATCCCCGAGGCGTCGGGCGACATCGGCTCGAAGCCGCCTTCGGAGTCGCCGCGCAACACCACCCCCATGCCGCCGCGCAGCAACCCGGTTTCCGGCTGCATCGTGAAGAAGTTTTGCGTGATTGCTAGATCAAGGTAGCCGTCTGCGTCGAGGTCGACAGGGACGACACCATAGCACGGCGACTGCTGAACCTCGCGCGGGAGCACCTGCCAGGTAAACGTGCCGTCACCGTTGTTGCGGTAGACCCCGCTCTCCAAACAGTTGGCGGTCATCTCGAGAGCCGACGTCAAGTCTTCGGGGGCATAGATTTCGTCAAGGGAGGAAGATGCGAAGTCGTGGTAGGTGTCGAAGGCTCGGCCCACGGCCGAGATAGCGCGGCGTGATCAGCTAAACCCGCGTACGGGGAGCAGCTCCTGATGGTCCTTACTGGGCTTGGCTTCGACGAGATTGCGGGTGCCGTCGCCGTTGAAGTCGCCGTAGAACAGGTGGATCAGGTGGTCGGGTGTGAGGTGCCCGTACTTGGTGTTGAGCCCGACGTTGAGCGCGACCAGGTCCAGGTCGCCGTCGCCGTCAGTATCGCAGGGCGTGACGCTGTTAAACCAGCCGACGCGGTCGGCGAGCCCGGCGTCCTCGGTACGATCGACCAGCCCGGCGTCGGTATTGGCGAAATGTTTGATCGGGCCCCAGTCCAGCGAGAGCAGCAGGTCGGGCCGGCCGTCGCCATCGGTGTCCGCCCAGGCGGCACCGGTGACCATCCCGACCTGCCGAAGTTCGGGGGCTAGGGAGTCGGTCACATCGGTAAAGACGCCCGCATCGTTGCGCAGCAACCGGCTCTTGGGCGCGGTCGGGTACGCACCGGGGACGGTCCGGCCACCGATGAACAGGTCCAGGTCCCCGTCAGCGTCGAAGTCCGCTGCGGCAGCCACCCCGCTCACTTCCCCTAGAACGGGCAGCGCTTCGGGGGTGTGGGCAAACTCGCCTGCACCGTCGTTAAGGTACAGCCGGTCTTGCTGCCGCTCGTCCCCGTGTGGGTACTCGTAGCTCCCCGAAGTCACGAGTAAGTCCAGATCGCCGTCGGCATCCGCATCAAAGAAGATCGCGGCCATATCCTCGCAGCCGAAGTGCCGCTGCCATGGCCCGGGGACCTGTTCGTAGGCGTCACCACGCCAGATGCGCAGTGTGCCGGCGGTGCCTGCGGGGCCACAGAAGAAGACGTCGTCGTACCCGTCGTTGTTGATATCCCCAACCGCGACCCCGCCGCCGAGCTGCGACAGCTTCCCAGGCAGCAGCGGCTGATCCGCGAAGTCGTCGTACACCGACTCCCGGTGGTTAAAGTGCAGCCCCGCTTCGCGCAGATCACGCTCGGCCAGGATCGGCGCGGCCGCGTCAACCGTCGGCACAGGGCCGTCTGCCTCACCACCCGGCTCGGTGATTACCAAACGCTGGTCGGCGTCAACCCCCTCGAACACCTGCACCTGCCCGCTGGGCCAGTGGACCGTCAGCGTGCTAATGGTCGCCTGCTCGCCCAGACCAAAATGCAGCTTCGCGTCATTGGTCGATAAAAACCCTGTCGCCGGGATCATCTGCCGGACCTGCGACCCCTCGCTAGTCGTCAGGTAAACCAGCGCCCCGATGCCATAGCGGTTGCTCTGCGTGCCGATGAGTTCGATCACGACACGGTGCCCGTCGGCGACGTCGTTGCGGTAGACATGGGCCAGCTCGTCGAGGTTGACCACGACGATGTCCAGGTCGCCGTCGCCGTCGAGGTCGCCATAGGCCGCGCCGTAGCTCATGCCCATGTGGTCCAGCCCCCAGTCGTGGGCAACTTTCTCGAAGTGCATCCCCCCCCGGTTGCGGAAGGCGACGTTTTCCTCAAGCAGCGGGGGCGTGTCTTCCCAAAGCTCCCACTCGGTGCGCCCCACCCGCATCTCGTCGGTGATCGGGCGGTCGGCGTGGGTGAAGTTCCGCGCCATCCCGTTGGTGAGGAAGACGTCGTTAAACCCGTCGTTGTCGAAGTCCGCGATCTTCACCGCCCAGGTCCAGTCGGACTTGGCCAAACCGCTGGAGAATCCCGCTTCGGCGAAGTGGCCGGCCCCCGTGTTCATGAACACGACATTGCGCATGATCTGTCGGGGCCAGGCGTTTTCAAGGAACCACTGCCGATCGCCCATCTCGCCCATCGCGACTTTGGACTTGTAGTGGGTGGTGTTGGCCATGTCCGCCGTCATCAGGTCCAGCAGGCCGTCGCCATCCAGGTCCCCCGCGTCTGCTCCCATCGTCGACCACGACGTGAAGGGCATCACATCCGCCACCACATCGGTGAATGTCCCGTCCCCGTTGTTGCGGTACATCCGGTCGGCATCGGTGTAGTCGTTGCCGACATGCAGGTCCAGCCACCCGTCGCCGTTGAAATCCCACCATGTTGCCGACAACCCGTGCCCGCTGATCCCGCCCACGCCGGCCGCCTCGGTCACATCGACGAAATGCCCCCCGTCATTGCGCAGCAGGATGTCGGGGCGCCCGGTTTCCTCGATCTTCCAACTCTGCGCGCCCGTCTGCTCCAGTTCATAAAACCGGGCATACTCCGGCAACACCACGGGACGACCACGAACCATCTCCACCGGCGGGTTCTCGGGCCGGCCCGCCGGGTCGGCAAGCCGGTTGGTCAGGAGGTACACATCCAGGTCGCCGTCGTGGTCGTAGTCTGCAAAGGTCGGCATCAGCGACGCGTCAACAAGGTCCAGACCCCACGCCGCAGCGGCCTCTTCAAAGGCCTCGCCTTCTTCGCCGGGGTTCAGGAACAGTTGGTTGGGCGCATCGTAGTTGCAGACGTAGATGTCCAGATCGCCGTCGTTGTCGATATCGACCAGCGTCGCTCCCGTCGCCCAGTCATCAGCACCGCCCGCGACGCCCAACGCCTCGCCCACATCCTCGAACCGCATCGACTCGCGCTGGAGGTAGAGCACATTGCCCTCCGCCCCGCGTGCAAAAAAGAGGTCGGGCCGGCCGTCACCGTTCACGTCCCCAATCGAGACCCCGCCGCAGGCGAAACCCGAGTTGTAGAGATAGTCACGCGGGTGCTCGGTATCGAGTTGGTTGACGACCTCTACCCCCGTCTGCGCGGGGTCGAGAAGCGTGAATCTTCCCGTACCGCCTGGGCTCGGCACATCGCTCAGAGCGAACGCCTCGAGCCCCCCCGGCTCAACCTCGGCCCCTTCCGGGCCCACGTGCCCCGCCCCGACAGGATCAAGGGCGTCCGAGCGGGTCGCCCCGGAATCGCCACACCCGGCGAAACCCAGCAGTATCAAAGGTAGCAACAGTGCCGGAAGGCAATCACGCGTTGGGATGGACATGGTCAGCTTCAACTCCAGTTCGGACAGGGCATTCGGGCGGGGGCGTGTTCAGGCAGATGGATCACTTCTTGAGTCTACGTCGCCAGAACGGGAATCCTAACGCGGTCGTCTGAAATCCGTCCCAAATGACCAAAAATTGGGGGAACAAGGGTGAAGGGCGTCAAAATCGGGGGGTGCAAGAGCGTTTTTTACATTTTTTTGATTCCGATGTGCAAAGCCGGGGCTGGGACAACGTACTTATGTGTCGGGGTAGCGGATTCATCCCGCCACCCTCACCGATCGAACTTCGGAGAACCCGTTTTTGAGGTCGTCTGATTTTGGTATGTCTCCGCCCAGGCCGCTGGGAAATTGAATACGTCACTTCTTATGTGTCCTACTGATCCTGGGACCACTCTCCACTTCGGGCTGTCCGAGGTGAGTAGAGACTTTAGAATCCTCTTATGAAGGAGAAGATCATGTTTGGAACTCGAGTTCTTTTGGGCACCGTCGCCGCTGCCGGCCTCGCCTTCGGCGCTTCGGCGGCCAATATCGGCGTCGGCTTCGGTGCCGATGCTGCGGGTGGCGGCGACCCTACCTTTGAGGGTGGCGAGGCCGCCGGTGTCAACGGCTACACCGACTGGAACAACGCCAACGGTGTTTCCGGCTCGGTCACGGACAACGGGATCACGGTGGCTTGGAGCTCTTCGGAGTCTTGGAGCGTCGGTTCCCTCGCCAACACCGGCGATACCGAACTGATGTCGGGCTGGATCTCGCAGAACGACCCCAATGGCGTTGGCACCATCGACATCACCGGCCTGACCGGCGAGTACGACCTGTACGTCTACTTCTCGCACGACCGCGTTGATAACGCCGTGACACTCGCCGAGACCAATGGCGCGTTCACCAGTGTGGACGTCATCGAAGATCTTTCCGTAGCGGCCGGTACAGAGTCCTTGGTCGATCCTTTCGTCTACAACGACGCCTCGGGCGGTGGCGTAGGCAACTACGTCCGCGTCTCGGGCCTCACGGCCGCTACGCTGAACCTGACATTCGCCAGCACTACGGGAAGTGACCGTGCCGGTGTGGCCGGTGTCCAGATCGTCGAAGTGCCCGAGCCCGGCTCGCTGGCCCTGCTCGGCCTCGGTGGCCTGGCGATGCTGCGTCGCCGTCGCGGCTAAGCAACGATCGGCTCAATGAATCAGTCGCCCCGGCGTGGTTAGCGCCACGCCGGGACATTTGGACCTCGATCCTCCTTCTCCGCCCGCATCGTGCAAACGGTGCGAGCGGTTTCCCCCCGGCCTGCGTGGGCCGAACGCATCTGCCCCACCTCTGCGGGCACAGTCACCCTCGTTAGATGAAGGAGTCTCAATGGCTATCCTGCGCCCATCCCGTGCTTTTACGCTGATCGAGTTACTGGTCGTCATTTCGATCATCGCTCTGCTGATCGCGATTCTCCTCCCCGCGCTCGGGGCGGCCCGCCAGTCGGCGAGGAATATGCAATGCCTGGCACTGATCAAAAGCCACAACGAAGGCATCGCCGCGCTCTCCGTCGATAACAAAAATATGCTGGTCGACTACTCCCCCGACCGCATCTTTATGGTCGATGTCCAGGACGCCTTCGGCGGACAAAGCCTCGACAACGTCCTCTGCCCCGAAACCGCGTCGGAGCAAGGCACCGGCGGGCTGGGGACCGCGACTCGGCCGTCGGCCTGGACGGTGTGGGAGAACGGGTCCTCCCGTGTCGTGACGACTTCCTACGCGATCAATGGTTTTACCTATCGCAAGTCCGGCGGGACCCCTTGGGTCAACAACGCCTACAATCCCGGCTGGTACTGGGGAGACGTTACCAATGACCAATCGGCTTGGTGGGGCAGCAGCACCAGCAGCATCGACGTCCCGTCCGAAGTCCCCCTCTTCGCCGACGCGATCTGGCCCGACGCCTACCCCCTGCACACCGATACACCCCCGGCCAACGGGCTGGGCGGGGTCACCACGGTCCCGCACATGACCCGCGTCGCGATCGACCGCCATCAAGGCCCGGTCAACAACGTGTCCTTCTATGACGGCCACGCCAGCACCGTTGCGATCAAGGACCTGTGGACGCTCAAGTGGCACCGCAACTTCGATACCGACACCAACGTCACCATCAACTGGTAAGTCATCGACTGCGACATCGGAATCACCAACAACGGCCAAGGCTTTCGATAGCCTTGGCCGTTGTTTTGACGGCGCGGGGAAGGATGCCCGCCTCAATCATCGCGGTCAAGCGACGGGGGGATAGTCAAAGGGTTATTCCGCTGGCCTGGAGAACGCGTCGGGATCGATCGGCTGCATCTCAAAGCCCGGGCCCGACCACTCCAGCGTGATCGAGGCACGGTCGGTTTGCGCGGGCATATTGACGTACAGGCGGACCGGATGAAGCCCCTGCTCCAGCCGAACAACGCCAACCGCCGCCGCGTTAGCGTCGTGTGAACGGTCGGCATCGATCACGGTCGCTTGATGCAGCCGCAACACAGCCGGACCGGTTGTCTGGAGTTGCAGCGTGTACTCACCCGTCACCGGCACGTCGAGGTAGCCGGTGTAGAGTACCGTGGTATCGACGTCTTCCTGCAGCGGTGTCAGCCCCAGCGTCACCCCCCGCTTTAGCGGCCGGGCATTATCGACAAGCGGGACATAACCCACCGATCGGGCATAGATGCTGGCGTGCAGGCCCTGTGCGGTCTGCCCCAAGTCATCGCTCAGCGCGGGGAGCGGCTCGTTGTCGTAGGGCCGAGGCGCAGAAAGATTGGGCACACGGCGGCGCAGGGTCTCGTCGTGCATCTGCTGCTGCAACTGGGCCATGCCCGGACGGCCCGCAAGGTCGGTGGACTGCTTGGGGTCCGCAACGATGTCGTAGATCTCAAACGCGTCGGCGTGAGACCGGATGTTGTAGCGGACGCCGATGTAGTCGCCCAGGCGGATCGCCTGCATCTGACCGCGCTGGCGGCGCGCGTGGCCCGGCTCGAAGTCACTGTAGCCCGGGGTTCGGCCATTGACCTGATATTCGATGTAGATAGTTGCCTGCTGCTGCTCGCCTTGGCCGGTCATCGCGGGGAGCAGCGACACGCCGTCTGCCCGCGCCGGCGCGGGCGCACCGGCCGCATCGGTAAAAGTGGTCATCAAGTCGGCAAACGTAAACGGCTCATCACTCCGCGAACCCGCAGGGATCGTCCCAGGCCAATGCGCGACCGCTCCGGTGCGGATGCCGCCCTCCCAGAGGTCACGCTTGATGCCATCGAACGGGCCGTAGCTATGGAAAAACTCGGGGCTGTACGGCTTGCCTTGCAGGTAGGACTCTTTGCTGGGTCCGTTGTCAGTGGTGAAGATGACCAAGGTGTTGTCGTCGATGTCGAGGTCCGCCAGCAGCCGCAGGACATCGCCGACCGAGTCGTCGATGCGGCGGACGCCGTTGGCGTAACGGATGTACTGCTCGGGCCAGTCCTGATCGGCGTAATCGGGGTGGACCCAGCCGTCGTAGGTGCCGGTGGCGGTATTGAGCATGTGCCCGGATTCGCCGAGCCACTGCACACCGCCCTCAAGCCCGCCGCCCTCGGGGTAGGCGCATGGCGGGTTTTGCAGGATCGCGTGCGGCGTGTCGTAGGCGAGATAGACGAAGAACGGCCCGTCGGCGTCTTGCTCAACATGCTCAACGATCCACCGCTTCACCCCGGCGGTAAAGAGGTCGGTCGTGTAGCAGAGCGCGAGCTGATCGGCGATGTTAATGTCGCCTTCGTAGAGTTCTTTCCCGTCTTCCATCGGGTAGTGCCGGTGGCCATCGCGGTGGCGGACATAACCTAGAAAAAAATCGAACCCACGGTTCATGGGGTGGGCGACGAAGCCGTTTTCGATGTTCGAGCCGCCCTGCCCCTGGAGCCCCCACTTGCCGAAGCATGCGGTGGCGTAGCCGGCCTCGCCAAGGAGGCTGGCGAGGGTGTGGTTGTCTTCGAGCGCCTTGTCGAACTGGTTGTTGCGGATATTGGCGTGGCCCTGTGTGACGCCGAGCAACAGCGACGCGCGCGACGGTGCACAGACCGGCGCGGGGCAGTAGGCGTGGGGCAGCAGGACGCCCTGCTCGGCCATCGCGTCGATATGCGGCGTCGCGTGCGCGGGCTCACCGGATTGCGCACGCTGGTTCTGCCAGAACACGCCGAGATCGCCGTAGCCCAGGTCGTCGCAGAAGATGAGGATGATGTTGGGCGGGCGCCGCTCTTGCGCCGCGACGGGCGCTGGACAGAAGGCGATCGCGACCAACAGGCAGACCAGGAGGCGGGCGGGGCGATTGAGCATCGTGTTCCTTCGGGATAGCAAGACACCACCCAGCAGACGGCCGGGTGGTGTTCAGCTTACATCCGATCGGGGTCGGCGTGTACCGAGGCGAACGGGAGTGGATGGGAATCGAACCCACCTGAGACCTGTGTTGCAGACCTCACAGCGGTTTTGAAGACCGTGGCCGACACCAGTCGTGCTGACACTCCCAATAAACTGAAAATCTCATTGTAACCGATACGTCTAGCTCGGCAGCGCGGTTCGCAGCGCGTCCACGATTGCCGCGTCTTGTTCGGGGAAGATCGTGCGCAGGTCCAGCCAGAGTGCGCCGCCGGCAACGCGGGGGAGGACCGGGACGGTGCCGGTACGCAGACGCTGGGCCAGTTCGTCCTCACCGACCGACGCGGCACGCAGCCGTACCGCGACGCTAGGTACGGCCTGGGCCGGGTTCGACCCGCCGCCCATGTAGGCCTCGGTGTCATGAACGGTGGCCTCGGCGATGCCGGATTCGGCGGCGAGTTGCTGGGGGATATTTTCCGCGCGGACACGCAGCGCTTCCGGGGGCGTGGTCAACGCACGCAGCACTGGGATGTGCTCGGCCGCCATCCTTGGATCACGGTGCAGTTGCAACGTCGCGCCCAGTGCCGCGAGCGTTAGCTTGCCGACACGCAGCGCCCGCATGAGCGGATGTTTCTCACAGCGATCCACCCACACCTTCTTACCGACAATAATGCCCGCCTGAGGACCACCGAGCAGCTTGTCCCCGGAGAAACAGACGAGGTCGGCCCCCGCCTGGACCGACCGCCGGGCGATCGGCTCGTCGCTGAGCCCCCAGGGCCCGTAGTCAAACATCGCGCCAGACCCGATGTCGTCGATCACGGCAACGCCGCGCTCTTGCCCGAGCTTGCAGAGTTCTTCGATCTCAACGCTCGCGGTGAATCCCTGGATGCGGTAGTTGCTGGGGTGGACCTTGAGGTAGCCGGCCGTGTCGTCGTCGGTGTTGTTTGCGTAGTCGCTGAGGCGTGTTTTGTTGGTCGTGCCGACCTCGCGGAGGGTGACGCCGGCCGCGGCCATGACGTCGGGCATACGGAAGCTGCCACCGATTTCGACCATCTCGCCGCGCGAGAGCAGGACGTTGCGCCCCTTACCGACCACCGACAGTACGTGCAGCATCGCGGCGGCGGTGTTGTTGACGACGATCGCCGACTCGGCGCCGGTCAGATCACAAAGCAGCTCACGGACGATGTCGTTGCGTTGCCCACGTGCACCCGTGGGCATATTCAGTTCGACGGGCGCGTAGTGCGCCGCAACATCGGCAAGCGCGTCGACGGCCGGTTGCGCGAGTGGGGACCGGCCAAGCCCGGTGTGGATGAGGATGCCCGTCGCGTTGATGACCGAGGCCAGGGGCGGCCTAGCGAGTTGTTCAAGACGGGCGCAGACATCGGATGCCAGGCGGGCGTGCAGCGCGTCGGGCGATGTGTCCACGTCATTCGCAGAATCGCTTGCCGCTAACAACGAAGCGCGGCACGCATCGACCGCCTCACGCGCGGCCGCGTTGATCACGTTCTCCGGCAGCTTCCCACGCCATGGGTCCAGCGCAGTCGCAGCGGCCAGCCGATCCACGCCGGGAATCGCACGGAGTAGTGCCTGTCGTGTGTCACTCGCATCGGTTGTCTTACCCATCGTGCCCGTGTCCTTCCGGCTCAGTCGCCTCGTCTACTATCGGCCCATCGGCGGGCCCAGCCAAGAACCGCAAGTCGCCATCTTTTCGTGTGAAACCAATACGGTCGAGATAGACCATCAGCGGGATCGCGAACTTCCGCGACACCCCCAGCGCCTCGCGGGCCTGGCTGACGGTGATACCTGTGTCGGCGATACCCACGATCGCCGCGACTTGCTCGCGCAGCCCGGGCTCGCTTTCCATATGCAGATACATGTCCAGCTCGAGGTGTACCAGCTCGCCCTCGAGCACCGCCAGCTCGATGATCGGCTTGAGCGCCGCCTCACCGGTCCCCATCGACTTGGCCAACTCTTTACGCGTTGGCGGGGTGAGCCCGCCGTCGCGGATCGATTCAATGACCTGCTGCTTGTTGCGTCGCTGGGCCTGCGTGAGTTTCGGGGCGCGGTCGCCGTGGCTGACCATCCGCTCGCCGCCCGCGACCTGGCCTTCGGCGTTGAGTCGTTTGACTAAGTCGTGCAGCAGCGCCGGCTGGCCAAGATACTCCAGCCGGGCAAACAACTGGTCCACCGGAAACGCCGCAGCCAGAGGCGTCTGCTCGTGCATCCGCGACAGCTCCGCCAGCATCCGCGACTTCATCCATGCCACCGCGAGTGAATGCACCAGCCCTTCCCGCTGCGCACTCACTGGCATGCGAAGCAGGTCGCCCGACTTCACCAGCGCCTCAACCAACGCCCCGGCCTCAGACGGGTTCACCCCGGCGTCGCGACACAAATCCAGCTCCGTCCACGCCGAGCGCCCGTACCCACGGATCACCGCAGACGCGCGGTCTTGTACGTCATTGGCGTGCAGCGCAGGCAACGCCGCGATCGTCTCTTTCTGACGACGCGCAATCCGCTCGGCACACGGCTGCAACACCTCGCCCCCCCCCACCGTCACCACCGGCGACTCGGCCCGCATGACAAACGGCTGCATCCCCGCAGCAACCACCGGCTCGCCCAGGAACAGCTGCGCATAACCCGACTCTCCCGGCGCGAGCGCCGTGCCTTCCAGCAAGTGGACCGATGCGATCGCCTCCTGCGTCCCCAAGTGCAGCCGAATCCGCGCACGGTGCTTCAGCGGCAGCGGGCTGTCGGACAGCACACGCACACGCACCGTCAGCACACGCGTCGGCTTCAGGTAGCCCGGCTCGGCCAGCTCCTGCCCACGGTGTACCGCGCTGTGGTGTACGCCCGCCAAGTTCACCGCAGCACGCTGGCCCCGGTGGATCGACTCCGCCTCCCGACCGTGGGTCTGCGCGGTCCGCAGACGCACCAGCTCGCCCGAGGGCTGCCACTGCACCATCGCGCTGACGTCCGCCTTGCCCTGCCAGACCGTGCCCGTCACCACCGTGCCCACGCCGGGGAATGTCATCGACCGGTCGATGGGCATGCGGAACAACTCGCCCGCCGGGTCGCGCTCAAGCTTGCCGCACAGGTCGCCGAGCGTCGCCTTGAGATCATCGATCCCCAGCTTCGTCGTCGCCGAGGTGCGCACGATCGGCGCACCTTCCAGGAAGGTGCCCGCCACCAGCGTCTGGATGTCGTCCTCGACCATGTCGATCCAGTCTGGCTCGACGGTGTCGGCCTTGGTCACGACCACCAGCCCATCGCGGATGCCCAGCAACTGCAAAATCGCCAGGTGTTCGCGGGTCTGCGGCATCACCGAGTCGTCCGCCGCGACCACCAGCATCGCCATGTCGATCCCCGACGCGCCGGCCAGCATGTTCTTCACAAATCGCTCGTGCCCGGGCACATCGACCACACCCAGCCGTATGCCGCCGAGGTTGAGTTCCGCAAACCCGAGGTCGATCGTGATCCCGCGTTGTTTTTCTTGAGGCAGGCGATCGCAGTCCACGCCTGTCAGGGCGCGGACCAGCGACGTCTTGCCGTGGTCGATGTGCCCGGCCGTGCCGAGGACCAGTTCGCGAGTTTGGGTCGTAGTCGTCATCGTTACTTTCAAGGTTGCATGATAGCTAGGCGTTGCGGACCCACCGCCGGACAAGGGCCGAGACCAGGTCCCCGGCGACGACCAGCACCGCGCCAAGCATGAGATACAGCAGCATCTCGTCGTAGCGGAGCCGGGCGCGGGCGTCGTTGGTGATGAAGTAGCCCAGTGTTGCGACACCGAGCATGCCGAGCACAACGGACTCGCGGATGCACGACTCCCAGCGGTAAAAGAAGTAGAGCAGCATGCGTGAAAGTGTCTGCGGGAACAGCACGAGCGTTGCGACTTGCGTACGTGTTGCCCCAGCAGCGCGGGCGTTGCGAGCTGCGGCGGGGCTGGTGTTCTCGACGACTTCCGAACCCAGTCGGCCGAGGATCCCGAAGTTGTGGATCGCCAGCGCCAAGACCGCAGGCCAGGCCCCCGGCCCCAGCACCACCAGCACAAACGCGAGAACGTACTCCGGCAGCGCCCGCAAGAAAACAAACAGCCCACGTACCCCCGCGACTTGACCACGCCAACGCCAACGCCGAAGCGCACCGGGCCTGCGTCCGCCTTCCACCAGCGGCTCGGCCCGCGCCAGGTTCCGCGACCCCAGCCACAGGATCGGCAGCGCAAACAGCGCAGCCAGCACGATCGCCGACACCGCCACCGCCAACGTCGTCGCCATCGCGCCTATCCCCTTCTCGCCCATCAGCCGCACGAACCAGCCGACCACCGACCCGTCGCCCTCCTTCACACGCGGCGACAGCCGATCCACAAACCGCGTCAGGTTCTCCCACCGCCGAGCGCTAAACGTGTCCGTCACCGCGTCACTCAGCACGATCGGCGAGCCCGACCCACCGAACTCGACCAGCGCCACACTGCTGAACAGCCACACCCACACCACCGCGAGCAGCACCAACCCAATACTCGCGCGCACGACCCTGTCGCGCGGCGCAGCGCGTCTCAGCCGACGAACCTCGGCCAACCGATCGCTCACGACAACCTCCTGCGGATCACGCCGCTCCAGAGGTCAAAGACGATCACAACGATCAATAACGCGTAGATGTACGTCCACATCTCGTGGTAGTGGTGGTTCTCAAAGGCGTCTCGGATGTACTTACCGATCGTCTCGATACCGAAGAAACCGAGCACCGCCGAACCACGGACGATGCACTCGAAGCGGTAGTAGCCGTAGGCGATCAGGTCGTTGCGGGCCCCAGGCAGAAGCCCAAAGAAGTATTGCTGCAATGCGCCAGCGCCGCTGTCGCGTAGATGTTTCGCGGCGTCGCGTGGGGCCTCGTCGACCATCTCCGCGAAGATCTTTGCGAGGATGCCGGTATGTGGGATCGCCAGCGCGATGACCGCCGCCAGCGGCGTCAGTCCCATCGCGGCCATGAAGAGCACGGCCCACAAGAGTTCGTGTGTCGAGCGCATCACCGCGATCAACACCCGGGCGATCGCATAGACCACCGGGCACACCGCCCAGCGCAGCAGGGTCCGCACAGGCCCGGCCTTGCCCACGGGCTCGTCCGCCCACCACGCGGTGGATGAGAAGAAGCCCAGCACCAGGCCGAACGCGACGACCAGCGACATCGCCGCCGCCGCATAGATCAGGGTTCGCAGCGCCGCCCCGCCAACACGCATCAAGAGTGGATCGATGTCAGCCGGCAGGTCGTCGGATTCATAAGCAACTGCGGGCGATACCGCCGAGCCGAACACATCTACGACCAGCCCCCGCGCATCAGGCGCGGGCACTAGGTTCCCGGGGTGCAACCCCAAGTACCACGCAGCCAACCCCCCCGCCACCGCGACCGACACCAGCACCAACGCCCGCGTCCCGATCGGGAACGGGCGTGGTGGGAGGATGCGGGATGTGGCGGGAACCGTCGCGATACAACACCTCATCAAGAGATCAAGACCAATAGCCACCAAGCCACACGTGGCGGCTTATCTAAATGCAAGCATCAACGCATTGCGTCAATACTCACGCCCCGTTCGCCATCAGTTCGCGCTCATCCAACTGGTAGAGCGCCTCGAACTGCGTCTCGCAAATCTCGTCCGATGGCATATCGAACACGACCTTGCCGCCGCGCATCCCAACCAGCCGGGGGAAATACTCCCGTGCAAGGTCAAGGTTGTGCAGACTCATCACCAGCGTTAGCTCGCGCTCACGCGCGATGCCATCCAGCAGCTCGACAAGCGACCGAGCACGCGCCGGGTCGACACTCGACACCGGCTCGTCCGCGAGCAGTACGTTGGGCCTTTGGTACAACGCCCGCGCGACCGCGACGCGCTGCTGCTGCCCACCGCTGAGCTTGTCCGTCCGTTGGTAGAGCTTCTCGGCAATACCCACACGCTCCAGCACCTCGTGTACCTCCAGCGTACGGTCCCGGCCGGGCATCAGCGTCGACCGGAGTGAGGACAAGAGCGGCTGCGAGCCAACACGCCCAAGCAGAACATTGCGGAGGACACGCACGTTGGGCACCAGCGCGAGGTGCTGGGGAACCATAGCGATCTGGCCACGCAACTCACGCAGCTCACCCGGGCCCAAGGCCGAGACATCCTCCCCCAGCACACGCACATCGCCCTCTGTCGCCCGCACCGACGCGCCGAGCAGACACAACAGCGTCGTCTTGCCCGCGCCGCTTGGCCCGACCAGCGCGACACGCTCGCCCCGCGCAACCGACAGGGCCACGCCCGCCACGGCCTCTAACGAGCCGTAGCGGACCGTAGCCCCGTCGAGGCGGAACACATCGCTCGCGACGGCCTCACTCACCGAGGAATCCTAGCGCTTCGGCGATATCCGCGATGCCCTGGAACTCGGAGTTCTTCGCCGCGATCAGGTCAGTCCGGCTAAACGCATCGAGCAACTGCGGGTCGTCCATCGCGATCAGTACCTCCTGAAGCCGAGCGATCGACCCCTCGCCATATATCGTGTCGAGGTCCGCGTGAGCCGTCATGTTGTAGTCTGCGTAGTAAGGCGTCTTCCAGACGATGACACAGTTGGCCTTCTCCTCGGCGGTGGCCCGCTCGTAGGTCCCGTAGTTAAGGGCACCGACCTGGTAGCTGCCCGAGTTGACGGCCTCGATGGTCTTGTCATGACTCCCGGAGAAGCCGGGCTCTTCTGCAAAAAACACCTCCGGTGCCTCGCCGGTGTTCTCCTGGATAAAGTGCTGTGGCATCAGTCGTCCCGACGTCGAAGACTCGGACCCAAAAGTAAAGGTCTTACCACGCAGCACCTCTGCGGGGAAGGGCTGACCGTCATCGCCGTTCCACTCGGGAATGCCGGCATCCTTGTGAGCGATAAAGTAGCTGTAGTACTGCGGGTCCTCGACCCCCTGAACGATCGCTGGCGAGCCCGGGACACGAATGCGTGCCTGCACGCCGGTGAGACCGCCGAACCACGCAAGCTGAATATCGCCGTTGGTAAACGCCTCGACAGATGCCGAGTAGCTGGATGCGGGGACGTATTCGACGGGCACGCCCAGCTCTTCGGATAGGTACTCCGCAACCCTGTCGAACTTCTCCTTGAGTTCGGCGGTGTTGTCGTCGGGGATCGCAGAGAACTTGAGCACGGTGCTCGTGTTATCGGTAAAAGCCTTGCCTGCGTTTTCGGAGATATCGACATCGGTCGTGCCGCGGCCTGTGTTATCGCCGCCGCTATTTCCGCAGCCGGTGAGGGTGAGCGTGCCAACGCACGCGAGGAGGGAGAGCTTGGTGAAGGTACGTCGTAGCATGAAACAGGTCCTTGGAAAGAAAAGGGAAAACATCAGGAAACGATCAGGTCGTGCTCGGCCTTGTCACACACAAGGCCGATCGGGGTCGCGACGGTGTTGCCGCGTTGTTCCAGTTCAGCGAGCAGTGCGTCGAGCTTGTCTTCGGCGACGGTGAGCAGCAGGCCGCCGGAGGTCTGAGGGTCGTAGATGAACGGCAGATTGGCGTGGCCACCGGTCGCGGCGTCGATCTGCACACGGTCCTTGAGGAACTCCAGGTTGCTCTTGTTCGCGCCGGAGGTGAACCCCGCCTGCTGCATGGCGAGCGCTCCGTCGAGCAGCGGGAGCTTGTCCAGGTGCAACTCGACCGTCACGCCCGAGCCCTCGGCCATCTCGCTGGCGTGGCCAGCCAGACCGAAGCCCGTGATGTCGGTCGAGGCCCGGACACCCACGGCCATCGCGGCCTCGCTTGCCGCGCGGTTGAGCTCGACCATGCTCGCCGTCGCTGCGGCCACGTCGGCGGCGGGTGCCTCGTTCTTCTTCATCGCGCTGCTGATAAAGCCCGTGCCCAGGGCCTTGGTCAGCACGACGACATCACCGGGTTTTGCGCTCTCGTTGTTCATCATGCGGTCGGGGTGGACGATACCGGTCACGGACAGGCCGAACTTGATCTCGCTATCACGCACCGAATGCCCGCCGAGGACCACGGCCCCGGCAGCATGGACACGCTCGGCCCCGCCCTTGAGGATCTCGCCGAGGATCGACATCGGCAGCTCCTTGTCCGGGAAGCCGACGATGTTCATCGCGGTCTTGGGCGTGCCGCCCATGGCGTAGACATCGCTGAGCGAGTTGGCCGCGGCGATCTGGCCGAAGGTGTACGGGTCGTCGACGCCGGGCGGGAAGAAGTCGAGCGTCTGGACGAGCGCGATCTCGT
The DNA here is from genome assembly GCA_011762755.2 of Epimenia babai. Lineage (NCBI taxonomy): Eukaryota > Metazoa > Mollusca > Solenogastres > Cavibelonia > Epimeniidae > Epimenia > Epimenia babai. The sequence goes on from WURV02164661.1 coordinate 22,416, forward strand.
CGGTAAGCTTGTAGATGCCCGCGTCGGAGAAGTGCTCGACGCCGATCATCAAGGCCGGGTCGGTGGGCTTAGGTAAATCTCGCAGCAACTGCGCGAGTGCTTCCACAGGAAGCTTGCCCGCTCACCCGCCACAGTCGCTGTAGTCCATGAGTCGTTTTTGCTTGGTATCGCTGGGCATGTTGGGCTCCGGGTGTGCGGCGTCTTAGCGCGCAGAAAAAACAACGCCGCCGCTTAGTAGCGGCAGCGTGGGTCGGTGGTTGGGTTGAAGGGCGACGGTCAGGCGCGCGGGATCAGCGTGGGCGACGGGTATCGTCGGCACGGACAGGGACAGGATGCGGGGCGAGTTGGGCATCACGGCGGGCAGGCGCGTTGGCTCGACCACGACCGCTGGCAAATCGCCAGCCGTTGCGGAGGGTCCGGGCCACTAGACTAGTGGCAGCGCGTCGGTATTGTCAGAGGCATGCAAAGCGCATGGGCGGTTCCTTTCGGGCGGGCAACGTGCCTGCCGCTGTCATGGTATGGAACGAAGGCCGATGAGGCAATGTTCCCGTCAAAATTTCATTTTATGGGGCGTGGTGGGTGGGAATCAGCGTTCGATGCGGACACAGATAGCCGGCGGCCTACGGACGCCGGACCTGCGCTTGTCCGAACGCATGACGTCCGGCGTCGTAGGCCGCCGGCTATCCTGCACTCGCACCTCGATCCTCACCTCCCACCCCTACGGCAGGTTGGCGAGGAACGGGGCCGGGTCTTCGTTGAACTTCGCCAGACAGTTGGGGCAGCAGAACCCGATGAGCTTGCCGTCGTGTGACACGGTGTGTGCCGGGTCCACGGCCGTACCGCTCACCGGGCAAACCGCGTTGAGCACGGTGGTGGGGCCTGACGCGGAACCGGCATCTGCGCCCGGCGTCTCGATCAGCCCGACGGTATCGTCATAGACGACTTCGACATCCTCGCCGAGGGCTTCACGGAGTTGCTGAACGCCATCAAGGGTGACCCCCGTCTCGGACAGGTAGATTTCCTCGAGCGTGAACAATTCTTCGAGGCTGGATAGCCCCGCATCGGTCACGCCCTCCGCGCCGAACAAGTTGAGGTAGCGGATGCTGAACATCTCGGGCAGGTTAGCCAGCCCCGCGTCGGTGATGGCGGTGTCCTTGAGGTAGAGCTTGTCCAACGCTGGCAGCTCGGGCAGCCGGCCCAGGTCCTCGTCGGTCACACCCGAGGCGGTGAAGTCCAGGCGGTAGATGTGGTCGGCGAGCTTCTCGATCTGCTCAAACGCCTCGGCGGGGATCGCACCCTGTTGGTTGGCGAAGCTGATGGCGATGCGGTCGCTGCCTTGGGACTCGATGGCGTAGCTCCCGCCCAGTTCGAACAAGCGATCCGCCGCGGCGGTATCGAAGGACGGTTCAGCCGCTACGGGCCCGCCGCCCTCGCCACCGCCCGAGGTGCCGGGGGCGGGTTCGTTGCCGAGGTTGGCCGCATCGATGAGCCAGGTACCGATGGTGCGCATGTCTTCGAGCGAGAGCGCGTGGTCCTTGCCGGGCGGCATAAAGCGGTCGGACTCGGGAGGCAGTGTGATGACCTGGTACAGCGGGCTAAGCTCGGCACTGCCGATGACGATGACAGGGCCGTATTCCTCGCTGCCAGCCAGGGCTTGCTCGAGGGAGTCGAGGCGGAGGTCGCCTTTTTGTTTCGCGGGACCGTGGCACTTGATGCAGTGGGCGTCCATGATCGGCTGGATGTCGCTGACCCAGCGGGCTTCAAGTGAGCCGGCGGCGGGGCCTTCATCATCGGTCCCAGCGGTGGTGATGGTGGGTGGATCAAGCGGGAAATAGACAGCGGTCATCGCGGCAGAGGGCACCTCGAAGGGGGCCTTTTCGACCAGCTTCTGGGGCCCGTGTGTCAGGTTCCCGCCCAAGTGGCCAACGACGGGGAGCAGCACAGCGACGGCGATCAGCGACAGCCGCGCAAAGACCAGTGGCGATCCACCGGGCGCACGAAAGTCGGGCGCGACCCACTGCTTGCGGACGGCCATGACTTTCAAAATGGTTGCGAACAAGGCGAACGCTCCCATCGCGATGCCCAGCCACTTGTGCCAGTCCATCGTCAATGCATCGTAGTCCGTGGGCTTGCTCGTCTCTTCGAGGAACAGCCCAAACGCGATCGCGACCGCAGCGGCGAGCGTGCCAACCACCAGCGTCCACGCCACGGCGACGTCGTAGCCCTTGCTGCGACGGAACAGACCGAACACTTCCAAGATAAGAGCGCCCAACAGAATGCCGATCGGCAGGTGCAGGACTACGAGGTGCATCCGGCCGAAGAACGCCAGCCAACCCGGCGCGTCGACTGCCACGCCTTCTTCGGCATCTGGCGACGTAGCCACATCGACAGACGCGTCACCCGCTGTCGCGTCCGCTTGTGCGAGTACTTCCGTCGCGGTGCCGAGTACCAGCAGCAGCGCCGCAGCTACAAGGATCAGGGGCAGCCAACGGTAGACAGTCATCTGCTTGGTCATCGGAGAAAGGTCCTCAACGGGTCGGGGCATGCCGCGAATGCGCGGCAACAGTCAGACGGCATGATAACCGCTGCGTTACCCCAATCGGTCCAACGCCCCGCCCCGCCGCAGCATCCGCTCCCCGCACGAACAAACCCGCAGCGGCCACGCCGTCGGAACGCGCATCGCTGGTCAACAGTCAACAGTCAACAACCGGAAATGGTCACACCCTCGCGCCGAGGGCGTCCGGGGGTTACTTCATCGGGTCGCCGGGGAGGGGTTCACCGTTGGTCGAGAGGATCTGGAAGTGGTGGACGCGGTGTGGGCCGTCGTATTGCCAGACGATCTCTTTGTCGGCGTTGACCTCGAAGAGTTTGACGCCGTTCTGCGCGCCGTAGCAGGCGATGACGGTGTTGCCGTTGGGCAGACGCTGGACACCACAGGCGTCTTTGATGATGCCGCCGACCTCTTCGTTGGTGACTTGCCAGATCACTTCGCCCTCGGCATCGAACTCGACGACGCGATTACCGTAGGTACAGCCGACGACGGTCGTGCCCTCGGGGGTGCGGATGGCAGTGAAGGGCCAGTTCTTCGCATCCCGGCCGCCGAAGTGCTCGGTGTCGGTGTGGAAGGACGCGACGATGTTGCCGTCGGCGTCGTACTCGTTGATATCGAAGCCCAAGAGGTGGGGCGCGATGTAGTTGCCGTTATCCAGCTTGCGGGCCATACGGGTCTGCATGTGGACGTTGTCGGTGTCGGGCTGGGTGGCAAACTCGACGGCGATCTCCCCTTCGGGGGTGACTTCGAGGATGCGTGCATTCGCTCCGAGCTCGGAGATCAGCGTGTTGCCGCTAGGTAGGCGCTGCGCGGTGCTGATCTCGCCGTTGGAGGCGTGGAGTTGGTAGCGCCAGACGACCTCCTTGTCGTTATCAAACTCGACGACCTCGTTGCCGTAGGTGATGAGGATGTGGCCGTTATCGAGGACGAATCCATCGCGTGCGCCGTTCGTGCGTGGCGCGGCCCACTGGGTCTGGCCCTGCTCATCGATGATGCCGGTGAACGACGGGCCGGCGACAAAGAAGGCGTGGGTGATCGGGCGGTCGTCCTGCGCCAACGCAGGGGAGGCGTGGACAAGCGTGAGCGTCACCGCGCAGGCGGCGATGGCGACGAACAGACGGGAGAGAAGGTTAGGCATGGGGGGTTCCGTGTTTCATGAAGGTGGTACAGGCATCCTGCCTGTAAAGGACAGCCAGGAAGACCTGACCTACTCTTGCGTTAGGCGATGATGTCATGCAGCACATTGCCGTAGACATCGGTGAGCCGGATGTCCCGGCCCGAGAAGCGGTAGGTGAGTTTTTCGTGGTCGATGCCCATCAGGTGCAACATCGTCGCGTGGAGATCGTGGACCTCGCACTTCTGGTCGATGACCTTGTAGCCGAACTCGTCGGTCTGGCCGATGGACGTGCCGCCCTTGATCCCGCCGCCGGCCATCCACATCGTAAAACCAAACTGGTTGTGGTCCCGGCCGTTGGTCCCCTGCGCAAAGGGGGTGCGTCCGAACTCGCCGCCCCAGACGATGAGGGTGTCGTCCAGCATGCCCCGCCGTTTAAGGTCTTTGATGAGCCCAGCGATCCCCTGGTCGACGTTGAGCGCGTTCTTGGTATGGCCGTCCGCGAGGTTGCCGTGCTGGTCCCAGCGATCACCCGCCCCGCCGGGACAGGTAAGCTCGATAAAACGGACGCCGCGCTCGACGAGGCGGCGGGCGAGCAGGCAGTTGCGCCCGAACGTGCGGGTGCCTGCGTTGCCGTGGTCCAGGCCGTAGAGCGACTTGGTTTCTTCGGTCTCGCCGGTGATATCGTTGAGCTCGGGCACGGCGGTCTGCATGCGGTAGGCGGTTTCGTAGTTCGCGACAGCCGACTCAAGCGCGTCCGCGCCGCCGACCTCTTGGATCAGCGCCTGGTCCAGCGACTGCACGAGGTCGAGCTTGCTGCGCTGGGCCTCGTCCGTGCCCTCGCGTCTGCCGATATTGGCAACGAGCTGGTCCCCGGCCTTGAAGACCGTGCCCTGGTGACGCGCAGGGAGGAAACCCGAGTTAAAGTTGTCCAGCCCACCGGGGGGGATCAGCCCGCCGTTGAGTACGATGAAGCCCGGGAGGTTCTCGTTCTCGCTACCCAGCCCGTAATCGCACCACGCGCCCATAGACGGCCGACCCTGAAGCCCGTGGCCGGTGTGCATGAAGTAGTTCGCCGAGGTGTGGATCGGGAAGGCGGATGTCATCGACTTGATAAACGCGATGTCGTCAACACACTCCGCAACATGTGGAAACAGGTCGCTGACCCACGCGCCGGACTCGCCGTACTGCTTGAACCCCCAAGGTGATTGAAGGACGGTGCCGATGTTATCGAACTGGGTGGGCTCGACACGGTCGATCACGTCGTAAGGGCTCTTGCCGTTATGCTCCCTGAGCGCGGGCTTGTAGTCGAAGGTATCAACCTGCGACGGGCCGCCGTCCATGTAGAGGAAGATGACACTCTTGGCCTTAGGCGGGAAATGCGTGCCGCGCAGGACACCTTGGCCGGGGACGCCTTGCGGGGTCTTGCTTGCGGGGGCTGGGGTGCGGCCGAAGGCCGGGGTGCCCATGAGCCCGGCGAGGGCGAACCCACCGAAACCGGTCGCGACTTGGCTGAGCATCTCGCGGCGGGTCATCGGTGCCTTGGCAAACTGTTGGCAGTGGTATTTCATGGTGACAGTCTCTGCGGGCTACCGGATGTAAATAAACGACTTGGTGTTGTAGACCGCGTGGCACAGGTCCTGCCACGGGCGGGGGTCGCGCATCCGTGCGTCGGTGTTCAGCCCATAGCCGCGGGCCTGATCGTTGAAGTATGCCAGCGCGGCACGGGTCTCATTGTGCTCGGGCGGCCGACCAAGCGCCGTCCGCCACATCCGTTCGATCCGCTCGCGCGGCGAGGCGTCTTCGCCCTGCACCAGCGACTGCGCCCAGACCTCGGCTTGCTGGTGGACGAACGGGTCGTTCATCAGGATCAACGCCTGGGCCGGGACGTTGGTCGTGTTCCGCCGCCCCACCGTCGAGAACGGCGAGGGGACATCGAAGGCAAGCATCATCGGCGAGAGGAAGTTACGCCGTGTGCTGATGTAGATGCTCCGTCGGCCCTGGCCATCGAGCGGCCCGGAGTTTTTTGGTCGGCCCCGGCCTTCCATGAAACTGGTCAGGTGGACCATCACCGACGGGCCAAACATCCTGCGGTCAAGCCGCCCGGACGTGTGCAGCACCGCATCGCGGATCGACTCGGCCGTCAGACGGCGGAGGTTCTGCCGGTGCACAAGCAGGTTCTCGGGGTCGGCCTGCTCGGTGCCCGAGTCGCGGGCGGCGCTCTGCTGGCGGTAAGCCGCACTCATGACGATGCGCTTGATCATCGACTTGGTCGACCAGCCGTCTTCCTGCATGAACGTGAACGCGAGGTGGTCGAGCAGCTCCGGGTGGGTCGGCGGGCTGCCGAGTACGCCCATGTTGTCGACCGACGCAACAATACCTTTGCCAAACAGGTGGTGCCAGAGCCGGTTGACGGCGACGCGTGCTGTGAGCGGGTTGTCGGGGTCGGTGATGGCCTGAGCGAGTTGGAGCCGTCCGCTGCCTTCCTCGGGGGACTGCACGTCCTCCCCGACGATAGCTTCGAGGAAGCGGCGCTGGGCGGTGTCGCCTTCGACGAGGTGGCTGCCCCGGATGTAGATCTGTGAATCCAGCGGCGGGGCTTCCCCGGCGGCGAGGACCATCTGCGGCACGGGGACCTTCTGTGCTTGGGCGCGGTACGCGGCGACGAGTTGCGCCGGGTCGACGGCTTCGCCGTCCCCATTGGTCATGGTGAGCAGGCCGCCGTCGAGCAGGAATCCGAGCAGCGCGAGCTTCGCGTGGTCGGTCGGCGTCGTCGGCACCTCGCCGGACTGCCACAACGCCAGCGCCGCGCGGGCCATGCGCTCGTACTCGGCCGCGACGGCGGCCGGGTCGGCCCCTTGCTGCACGTCCATCTCCGCGTAAAGCGCGAAGCTTGGCGGCGGAGGCGCGCCCTGATCGGAGGCGATAACCCGGTAGATCGTGCCGTGCGCATCAGCCGGGCTGCCGCCGGTGTGTCCTGCGCTGGGCGCGACATCGGCGAGCTCGACGTACTGGTCGTGTTCGCCGCCGTGCCACTTATCGTAATGGACGGTGTACCAACGGGGATAAGCGGCGTTGACTTCCTGCCGCATCGCGTTGTGAATCGGGCCCTGAATAATCCGAAAACCGTCGAGGACGAAACGGACATGGACGCGCGACCCCTGCGCGAGGACGTGGACGTACTGGTGTTCGATCGGCGCTGTATCGGTCTGGAACACACCCTGCCAACGGTCGGCGAGTGTCGCGCTGGATCGGCCGGGGAACACCGCAATGGACCCGACCCCCGCACCTCGCCCGCTGGCGGGGAGTAGGGTGCCGGCGGTCACCTGCGACGCATCACCGAACGCCGGGCCGCGCCCCATCCCATCGCCCGGGTCGCCGCCGTCATAGAGCAGCACATCGCCATCGCGCAGCGCCCCGCCGTCGGCGAAGCGTCGCTGCGAATCTGCGGGGCGGTCGGCCCACCAGCGGGTGGCGTCCTCGGGCTTGCTGTGATTCGTCACGCCCCATCCGTGCAGCGGGTGCTGCCCGTCTCGGTTTGTCTGCTGGAAGGTCACGTTGACCCAGCGACGCAGCAACCCACGGTCCAGCCCGTCGCGCTGAGCAATCTCGCCGCACAGCGCGTCGATGCGGGCGTTGCGCTGCCCATTGTCTTCGATCCCCCGCGCCTGCCTAAACACCTCGACCGACGCGGCCATATACGGCGCAAACTCGACTTGCTCGGCGTCCACGCCGGTACGCAGCGCGGCCTCAACCGCATCACGTTCACTCGCCAACGCGTTAGCGTTTTCCAGCAAAGCTGACTCGGACGTCGCCGACCCGGGGGTCCACGCGGTACTCTGCATGATGCCTTGCAGCGCGTAGTAGTCCTCGGTCGAAATCGCGTCGAACTTGTGGTCGTGGCAGCGGGCGCAGGCGATCGTCACGCCTTGGAACCCCCGGCCGATCACGTCGATCTGGTTCGCCATCAGGTCTGCCTGGTGCCCGCGGACATCCACGGGGCCGTGCGTCTGCTCGCCCAGCCAGTACCAGCCCGTACCCTGCACCGAGGCAACCATCCCTGTCGCGGCGTCGATACGCGGTTCGTCGACCAGATCCCCGGCCACATGCTCAAACAGCAGCGTATCGAATGGCACGTCGTCATTGAACGCGCGGATCACATAGTCCCGGTACTTCCAGGCGTCGGGGACATTGAAGTCAAACTCGTGACCCAGCGTCTCGGCGTAGCGCACCAAATCCAGCCAGTGACGCCCCCACTTCTCGCCGAAGTGCGGCGAGGCGAGCAGGCGATCGACCAGCTTCTCGTAGGCGTCCGGCGAGTCATCGCCAACAAACGCGTCGATCTCTTCGGGCGTCGGCGGTAGGCCGATCATGTCGAACGTCACCCGACGGATGAGCGTGGCGCGGTCGGCCTCGGGCGAAGGGGCGAGCCCCTCTGCCTCGAGCCGGGCCAGGATGAAGCGGTCGATGTCGTTGCGCACCCAGCCCGCGTCGCGCACGGCCGGTTGTTCTTGCGCAACAATCGGCTGCCAGCACCAGTGCTCCGCGCGACGCGCCGCCAGATCGAAGGCCTCGATCTCGCCAGGCGCGGACTCCTCTGGCCAAGGCAGGCCCATCTCGACCCACTGCTCCAGCGCCGCGATCGCCTCGTCGGACAGCTTGCCGTCCGGGGGCATCTGCGTCGTCGGGTCGGCGTAGTGCACCGCCTCGATCATCAAACTGTTTTCAGGATCGCCCGGCTCGGCCGCGAAAGAATCGATCACACCTGCCCGGCTATCCAGGTACACCCCGCCTTTGACCTTCTCCGCGTCATGCGAGTGGCACTCGTAGCAGTGCGTCGCCAGGATCGGCCGCACCTCCTCTTCAAAGAATGTGAGTTGTTCGGCGGTGAACTCGGGCACCCCCTCCTCAGCCGAGAGAGCTGACGCGGGGGGCACGGCCGTAGATACCGCGCCCGGACGAGCGTTGACAATCCCCACGCCCGCAAGGTACGCGCCCCCCACCAACAACCAAACGGCATTGCGCCAACGAGAACAGCGAACAACTGACCAGCCCATTGTGGTCTCCTGAAAAGGTCGGACACACTATAGTCTGCCGATTCGGGCGCTGGATTACACAAACTGGCCAAAACCATCGGTTCTAGTTGATCTGTGAGGCCGGGTCGATGTGGTCGATCCCCTGAAACTGGGCCCAGGAGGCGTAAGTATCGGCTTCGAGCAGCTCGATCTCTTGATTGCTCGGCAAGAGGTCTTTGAGCCGGGGCAAGACATCGCCCATCAGCTCCGCGAACGCCTGTTCCCTGCGGTTACGCTCGATGCTGGCCCCTTCGGCGTCGTTCTGCACTTCTGCGGCGGAAAGCGTCTGCAAACGCGCCAGATCCAGCAGCGACCTAGCCAGCTCGATCTGATAGAGACTGACTTCCGGGCTGTCTTGGGAGAGCTGGCGGATGATGTCGACCGACGCCTGGAGCCGGCTCAACCGGTCCTCGGGCTTGACCAAGTTGGCATAAGACCGCTGGGCGACGGCGAGCTTGAGCCGCATCGGCGGCGTCAATCGCTGGGTTGTGTCCAGCGAAGCGCCTTGGAACGGCTCAAGGATGTCGATCACGCTGCTGTAGATCTCCCGCGCCTGCTGGGGCTTGCCGTCCGCCTCCATCGCCCTGGCGACCTGAAGCTGGAGTTCGGCCAGCTCGTCGGCGGGGACCCGCCGTCGCGGCGTATCACGCTCATAAAACAGCCAACGCGTCGTCGCCGCAGACTCGTACCACCCCAGCGCCTCGGGGTACTGCACCAGCGCAAAGCTCAGGTCACCCCGGCTCTGACACGCCGATGCCATCGCCTCTGCGTATGCATCTTTGCGGTTTTCTTGCCCCACCAGCGGGATCAGCAGGTTGACCGACTCCTCCGCAGCCGCAATCCCTTCCTCGTAGCGTGCCTGCCCGTGTCGGACCTGCGACAACACCACCAATAGCGACGCACGCTCGTAGACGTGTTGCTCCTCGTCTGCCGGCAGCCCCTCCACCAGCCCCAACGCCTTGAGCGCATGCCGCTCGGCTTCATCGACCTGCCCCACCTGCAAACTCGTCTCCGCGAGGATGCGCAGGGTCTGCGCCAGTTCCAGCTTCAGCCCGACATCTTCTTGGTTGTCGCGTAGGATCAGCTCGTAGTGGCCGACGATCTGCTCAAGCAGCTCACGCACCGGGCCGTACAACCCGGCACCTCGGAAGACGTCCGACTCGGTGATCGTATCGAACAGTCCCGCCAGCGCGGCGCGGGTCTGGTCCAGCGATGCCTCGGCCTCGGCCTTGGACGCCTCCGCCTCCTCCTTGGCGACGAGCGCCTCCTGCGCCTTTTCATTAACCGCGTTAAACGCGATCACCAGGATCGTGGTGGTCGTCACCAACGCAAACGCGAGCGACCCGACCAGCGCCTTTTTCCGCCGGACCCACCGCGTCACCATCTCGCCGGTCGTCGGTGGGCGGATGGGCAGCGGCTCACCCTCGAGATAAAGCTGCAAGTAGTCGGCCAAGCGCTTGGCGGAGTGAATGCGTTTGGGCACTTCGCGCTCGGTCGCGCGGGCGACGATCGCCTCCAGGTCGCGGTCAAAGCCGGGGTCGATCTCGCGCAGGCGGGGCACGTCTTTCTGGTGGATCAGTGTCGCAAGGGCACGCTCGTCGCGGGCCTCCTCAAACAGACGTTTGCGTGTCACCATCTCCCAGAGTGTCGCGCCAAGCCCCCGCACATCTGCTGGCGGCCCGACATCGAGCACCGCCGAAGCCAACTGCTCGGGCGCGGCGTAGCGCAGCTTCCCCATGAACCCCGTGCCGATCGACATGCTCTGTGACTCGCCCCCGCCCTTGGCCAGCCCAAAGTCCATCAGCACGATCCGCTTGCCGTCGGGCGTCACCATCAGGTTGCCCGGGCTCACGTCCCGGTGGATCACGCCCTGCTCGTGGACCGTGTGCAGCGCCAGCGCCGCGTCACGAACCATCGATACCACCCGGCGAACATACTCCTCCTGGTCGCCGTCCCGACGCAACGCCTCAGGCAGCTCCGGCAGCGGCAGCGGCGGCAGACGCAGCGGCTCGCCCGACTCGTCCTCGCCCCGGCGCAGCGGGTGGACCGTCCTTTCGTAACGCGTCGAGACGTCGTCCCGCTTCGTCCGGCTCGCCACACTCAGCGCCTGGCTGAACGCGTCCCCGCCCAGATCGGTCACCCCCGCGCTGGACGTCTGCTTGCTCAGTTCCTTCCACACCTGCTCCAGGTCCGCGCCCGGCACGTACTCCATCGTGTAGTACA
>WURV02164662.1:0-15122 GCA_011762755.2 Epimenia babai
ATGTTATACGCAGACCTGTCTATCATGCGAAACGCTACCTGGCGCCTGCGGACGACGATGTGGTTTGAAATAATTAGTCTCACTTAGAAGACGACCCCCCACTTTGAATCTAGGTTTTTAGTGAAAAAAGGTCGTCTTGTAAGTGAGTATATACGGTAAGTATTATCTTAGAATATAGCCACGAGTAGAAAAAGCTCCCATCATGAAATCAGAAAATTGCAATAATTATCATAATGGTTACGATAACATAAGCGGTCATTTCCAAGAACTAGCCAGATTACTAATGTATTTAAGTTTTTTTCCTTTCTTGGAAATAACCCATTGTATTTCAACTTTTCGTCATAGTGGCAAGCACATTTCAAGTATTTATAGGCTTTATAGGTTCGTAATTTTGCCATATAAACTTGCGACTTATATCACGAGATATTGTAAACTTGTTATTTTTATTGAACTTCGCCTTGCACTATCGCTCTATAAAAATATCAATATGTAGTCGGTTAGTTAAGAATAGGCTGATTGCCAAGGTAATTGTTGCGCAGGTCTTTTATGGCCCCATTACAATGCTAAGCTATGGAGTTAACACGACCAAAAAATTAGCCTTGGTTATAAAGGGTAGGGAAGACAGCTACCATGAAAACCCACGTCGTCTGGGCAGACCTTCATCCCCTCACGCTACTGGTTTTAACGTCTGGAGATGGGTAACATTATCACGCCGCGTACTTCGCCAAGTATGAGAGTTAATGATTATTTACTCGTACAATGGGATGACGAGATTGCGGGTAGGGCGGGGGTGGGTGTGTAGCGACATACACACCATCCATTGAGCATCAGTCACGCTAGGGGAAGAAGCCTTCACACAACCTCACTGCAAGAGCTATCCGAGCCCCCATGGTCGCGGACTAACCAGTACGCTAACTGCCCTCTCCAGAATCTTCGTAAAATTGATTGAATTTTGGACCATAAAATTGTATTGACCATATGGTCAGCTATGTAAATAACGTGCAAATTAAGTAAGTACTGTGTTATTTAGATTTCACCGTTATAGTAGTAGGTTGCGTAATACCGTGAAATACCACGTGTGAAAGAATCTTTCAAGAGACTGCATAGATTCATCTGTTGCCCTGGTCTGTTCGATAGTAAGTAGATATTATACAATACGCTAATACTGCTCCCCAACGGATCGACGACGCTATTCAGAGTGGAGCAATTCGAGGTGATCACATACAGCGAGCTTCCCATTCTCGTGCGGAGTTCGGGATGGGTGGAAATAGAAGGAGGACGACTAATCAGGACTCAATGTAATGTTGACGTCACTCAGTACCCGTTCGAAAACCAACATTGTAACATCATCATTGGAGCGTGGGTCTACACACGTGATCAGGTCCAGCTTTCGGTATGCGCCAGTTGAGTTTACACGTGATGCTTAATATATATATATATATATATAATATATATTAACCCTCTGCATATAAGAACAGTTCTGTTTATTATCATCTATATGACTTATCACTCCGTTGAAAAAGACTCGGCTACACAGACATTATTAATGCCCATTGGTATTATGTCTTGCACGCCTTATCGTTATCTCCTGTAGTCAGAAAAAAATGGGTGAAAATTATTTAGATTTTTATTTCGGTATTCAATGTCTCGTGGTTAATTCCCAAAATATCACGCAAACCCATTCAATGCATTGCACGGCATGCGTTATCTCTATCCTGAAAGTTGATAATAATTATAATTATGTTACCTTGTCTTATGGACTTATTATTATTCTTATTATTATTGTATCTGGAATCTTATTATATTTAATACGATAGATGATATTCTGGCAGCTTGGGAACATTTCAAGAATCAATTATCACGAGAATGGCGAGTGGGACCTCTCTAAGGTGAGCGGCAGTCTCGTGGACATTTACCACAACGGTCATCGCCAGGGAGCGGTCTCAGTTGATATCGATCTCAACCGCCGCAAGCCATTTTTCGTGATTAATTTGGTTTTGCCCATCGTTCTCTTGGGCTTTCTGAACGTCTTGGTTTTCGCCTTGCCACCTGAGAGCGGCGAGAAGATATCTTTCTGCGTGACAGCACTCTTGTCGTTCGCCGTATTCCAGAACCTGTTCAGCGATCACGTACCTCATAGTTCGCGCACCATACCGGTAATAAGTAAGTATCACTTAGAAAACTAAATAGTCTAACAGACTGGGTACATAAAGCAATTTGAACGGCAATTTCTGTCCTCTCCATTATTTGCCGGCTGTCGGCGAGAGATATTGGCCATAATCTGGAATAAAGCATCTTGCAGTGTCTATGAATTTTTGGCACTTCCGACTAATCACTTGTTTCACACTATCGATTTGTCTCCAAGAGACAGCCCGGCGGCTTTCAGTCACATTAAAACCGACTGAGAAACTAAACGTATCACTGCATTTTACCGAGAGCAGCTTTTTGTCTGCTTTTAAAAACACTGTAATGGAAGAACGAATAAGTTTAGACGTCTAGAGGGTATATGGTGAGCACGTTAAAGAACTTGCCTAGTATTGCAATGCAATTTCTCACCTATTGCACTGGGAATTTTCAATTGCCACAAAATTGCGATATTTGTTGCCTCGTCTAAACAGCTTATTATTATGATTAGGAAAAGTGATAAATACGTTAATTTATAATGTATTGTGGACAAAAGATATACGCAAGTGTCCTTATTGAAAAGGGTACATGTGTATATTTCAGTATTACCTCTTTTAAATACTACTCTCTGTGTCAATTTATACTTTATAATCCTTCTCCGGCCACGAATTCACAAGTGTACTAGAGGGCAGTGCTGATTGCCATTTTGTAGTTCTATATATACACCGAGAGACCTGACTGGGCTCAGTGTCACCACGGTAACAACAACTACAGCAAAGACTACCAATTTGGAATAGCATGTGGAAATTTTTCATATTTAGTATAACTGTGCTTCGTTCCCTTATTTTATTGGACCCCGGTCTCACATCCTTGGACATTTATGTGAGGTTTCTTTTCAGGTATATTCTTTCTCGTGACTCTCATCAACAGCATTCTGTCAGTAATTCTCACGGTTTTGGTACTTCACGTTCATCATCGTGTTCATGGAGAGATTCCTGCCAAAATCAGAAATCCCGTTTGCCTTTACATATCGCGCACTGCCCGCTTCGAAAATATCACGTGCCCCGCGTGTAAAGCGTGGAAACGCGAATCGTCAGAGGGCGATCCGACCACCTTCAAACTTCCTAGACTTACCAAGTGGAATACGGTTGACCCAGATTACAAGCATGAGAAGAAGGAGGAGCCACATAAAATGACGCGTGAACCAACCGACGCACTAGGCTGCAGCGAGGACCAGCACGACCTTTCATGGCGTCAGCTGGCTGGCGTCATTGCGAAATTGTCTTTTGTCGTGACAGGATTCGTTTCCGTAATATCGACAGTTCTCCTTGTCGTGTTTCTATACTCCAATACTATGTGAAGTGGTTGAGTCGTGAATGCACCGGAGACGATGTCGTGGCATCCTAGCCATGGATGCTCACAAAGGTATCTTCCCTGCGCGCCAAACTGATTGAAATATCGTAAAACCAATGCTTAATACGCGTTGCATGATTATTTCACCTAATTTTATTGTTACTTTAGGCTCGAGGTATAGAGAGACAATACCATAACAATGGACAAATAGTCTTGACTGTGTAGTCTTAGCTGCGTTATGATAAGTGTATATTGTTAAATATCTTGTGATATTTGTGTACTATTAGCTGCGTGGTGTTGGAGGCGTGGTCTCGTCTATATGGTGTTAGTGTTAGATATCTGTACATATAAAACATGTCCAGTTTTAGCCGTGTATTTACTGCGTGGTGTTAATCGTGTATGATGAGATGTGGTAAAATGTTACCTGGGCTGTATTAGGGTGTAGAGTTAGTATTTGGTACGGTGTTGGTCGTGTAGTGTTACTGTATAGTGTTAGATTTCAAGTCTTGGTTGTGTGCTGTAATCGGGGCCCGACATATAATCTCATAAAAAAAATTGTTAATAAAATTTAATACACGATAACTTAGATTAAAAGTATAGCATAATATACGATTACTAATAAGTCATATTAAGAACATAAAATTGTTGATGAAGGAATCATATTTAAAAATTGTTTAACGTTAGCATCGAGAACAGGATTTTCATCCGAGGATTCTAACCGTCATAACAAAGACAATGACATGGGTTCCAACGTTTTTCTTTTGGATATTGTACAATTATATTGTGCATACGTCTTATGATACCAAAACGTGGCGCCGTGACGCCTCTGAAGTCAGCATCTCTCGCAGCCGCGCATGGTATTCCTATGATTACGAAGGGTGTGTGCACAAGGAATTTCCAAAGTTTTTGCCACCGACAATGTCTCGATCAATAACTGTGGGGATCATGCTTGATGACATCTTCGTCATCAACATTCACGTTGAACTTTTAGTCGCACACTCAGGTAGAATAAGAATGAGAAATCAACCCCTTTGCGAACTCTCTTTTGTTTTTAAGCCGACGATTAACGAATGCATGATTATCCCTTTTATGTGCATATCCTTCACCAACGAGTTCACTTTCTGGAACTTCATTATTTCATAAACCATTCCTTTCCGTGATCGTATATACGAGAAGTATTTATTCTGAATATGTACAATCTACCTCTCAATGTCCTATAGACAGAGGTGTGCGCTGCACAAATTTATAATCTACTTGTATATTTGTATACCAAGCTTATGTTGAAACGTGTTAAGGCGTTACTTTTACTTTTCACATTATTGCAATATCTCTCTTAGGTACGGAAATCTTTTACAAATCATTCCTTTTAAGAGTTTCCCAGATGAAATAGTGTACAGCCTGACTTGACTTGTATAAAATATTGATGAGTACCACTCACGGATCTGACTAAATGACGGTTTCCAAAAAAGGCCCGTACAGGCGCCAGATAAACTAAGACTATGGTATTTTCTTTTTCGTACGTATTTATTAGTACTACCACAACAGCATTTCACCGATACTTACATATGGGTTTACGTTGAAACGGGTCGCAACAACCTTGCTGAGGAATACAACAGAAAAAACACGATTTGTATTGCTCTGATTTCGTAACCTTCACTGCTATGTTTCGTGACACGGTGCGCTACCAACAGAGCTATCCCGCTCTGAAAATAACATACTCTTGACAGGAGTAATAAAGATCGACTTACGACTGGTCTGAACTTTAAAACGTAGTCTAGAGTATTAGCTAAAAAAACGGATCGAACATCATCGAGTCTGAATCACGTAGATATATATATATATAAAGCTATTGCCATCATGGAATTGACAATATAAAAAATATATAAACATTAATAAAAAACTGTTAATTCAGTTTTTCCCCTGATATCCCTATGAGAAATGCCCGGAACACATCGTTTCACTAATATATGCAACAATGATATGTTCGCTCGGCCACAACAGGTAATATTACCAGGGTTGGTTGTCACCGTACGCCATCAGAAATGTCACAGAGATACGTACTTGCGACGTTCGACCATGACTTCGTAGTCGGGCGGCATGAGAACGCCGTCTGGTTTGTAGCCACGCGGATGGCAGGCAGGGGGTTCACCAGCCGACTTGAATGTGAAGGATTGTAGAAGATAGGTGACGTAAAGAAATAGGCGAGTTTTAGCAAAATTTTCGCCCATGCACATGCGTTTGCCAACACCGAAGGGAATAAGATTCTTCCTCGTGGGGTGCGTGGCTGGGAGAAGATTGCCGGATTCGTCCAAAAAACGTTCGGGTAGAAATTCTGACGCATTTTTCCAAACTCTTTCGTCATGGTGGATTCCGTATATATTAGGGAATATAATACTGCCACGTGGAATCGTGAAGCCCCAGAAGTCAATTTCTTTCGCGGACATGTGTGGTACTCCCATGGCTACCACAGCTGTGTAGCGAGTAAGTTCTAAGACGGTTGCCGTGGTGTAAGGCATTTCCGCTCGATCAGCAATTGTGGGGTATCTTTTGTCGCCAGTAACCTCGTCTATTTCTTTCTGGATTTTCGCTTGCACCATAGGGTAGTGAACGAAAAGTAGAAACATTGCTCTCAGCGAGGACTCGGTAGTAATGAATCCGGCAACAAAAGTATCCAATACAATTCCCTCTATATTCGAATCCTTGACCCATGGGTTCTCTTTCTGAAATCTCATCATTTCGTAAACGATTCCCTTTCGCGATTGTAACACCTCTGGCGATAATTTCTTCAAATCCCTGTAGAGCCTATCTAGCACAACTTCCCTGGACTTGCATGCTTTAATAAAAATCGACCCGGGTCCAAAGGGCAAAAACCTTAAAAATGGAAATGTCACCAATAGAATGTCTACGAAATGTGTGGACATAGCAATCATATTTCTCACCATTTCACTCCCAACTTGGATCAAGTGTCCAGAAGAATCAAAACGTTCACCGATGAGCAAAATGCACAAAATGTTCATTAAAGAAGGTACAAAGTAGTCGTCCATGTTCACGCGTTTTCCGACATGTGCATCCAACTGCGCAATAACGTGGGTGAGCTCCACACTAACGACTTTGTCCAACATAACTATTCCTTCTCCGTATTGCTTTAATAAAGTATGAAGAATCTGGCGTAATGGTTTCCAGTTTTCACTCGACAATGACCTTGAAGCGACGTCATCAAACACTAGGTATTTTGCAGCGAATGTTCCTGGCCTTTCGCTGAGCGCTATTGCTGTTTCCGGCCCCAGCATGGCGTCTCTAATCGCCTCGACGGAATTCAGAATGACGACGTTGTGACCTAACGTGTTTATGTAACTCACGTCACCAAATTTCTGACGGTGGTTCAACAACGTCTGGTGAGTGTGGAGTCTGACAGTACCGACAACAGGAAAGCCTGCTGGTCCGGGGGGTAACCGATATTTTCTTCGACGGAGGAATCGATTAACGAGACGCCCCAGTACGTACACCGCGAGAAGACTAGTGATGATCTTTATTATGTTCCAGGATGTAAACGCCGGCGCCATGGTGACCATTTCTCGCGTCCTATACTAAAACAAAAGTTATATAACTAGCCGAATTACTCGCGCTTTTCAGCAGTTCACAAAAGAACCAGAAAGGCGATTTCCGGACAAAAACGCCTCAAACTTTAATAACAATAAGGGTCTCAATAGGGATTTATGATTCCTAGCCCATTACCGCGATTAGTCGTCTATTGTTTCATACTCACATCTACCCTATATATAGCTAGATTTACAGAGATGTTCCATCGTTCACCTGATGAAGAATGTTCTAACATTCGGAAGCTTGTGATCTATATCTCCGCAGTGAGTCATACAGGTGTTACCACTTAATTTGCTTATATTTTAACTGACTCACACGGCCACCGCAGTGAGATAGATAAATAAAGGAGGATAACAATATATGGAATGAATATAATTTCGGAAATTTAATCCTTTGACCTGATGAAAGATCTTGAATTTGTTGTTTGCCTCTATATTACTTCTACACAATAATCAGATGTGATGAAAGACAAAAACTCTCAGGTAAAAAAGTGAGGAAACGGGTCCATAAACTGTGGCCATCGGCTCGTGTAAACATTTAGTAAAACTATGTTTCCAAATGCGAGCCACGTTAAATAATAACTAGAAAAGACTAGAGAAGATGGTTTCATTGAAAGAATTACGGTAGTTCAATGAGGGGGGAAAGAAAATCACAGTTTAGCGTTATTAATTAATGGTAGTAAAAGACATAAGAACTAATCGATAATAGTAATCTAAACAAACGACAATATCGTCAGTAATGTTAAAGTAAAGTCACTTGTAGAAAGAATTCAATTTATCTATTCAGGCTCTCTATATATTGATTCTAGAACTACATCAGCATATTGATATGGATGTCTACTCAGCTACTCTATAAATCGCCAACTTCTAATGAAATACATTAAACTAGCCGAAATCAGGTAATTATCAAGAGAACCCAATCTGTAATTAAAATCAATTTTCATAGATAAGAACAGTTATTGTCCCTTCTAAGATTATCAAATCTTAAAAACTGAATATGCAGTATGCTACTGTCGATCTGAAGAGAGAACGCAAGCCACTGACTTACCTGTTTCGATGAGAAGACGGTATATGTGTGCCCACTCGACCGGTCGTCGATATGTATATAGCGAATTACTTGGTCACGTAGGTTATCAGTCGATTACATATATTTGCATTGTGACTATGTCTGAAAATGTGCCAGATATAATTGTTCCAGTTACGGTTTATAATACCATGAACAGTAATGAGAGGCGAGCATAATCTGGAAACCAGCTTGAGTGGCGTTACTATTTTGATTATTGAATCGATTATTATTATTCACATTTCGAGGAAAACTGACAATGAATGAACTGTACACCACAAATTGAGCTGGTGAATAAATTGGTCAATAGGTAGGTTGATGAATTGATCGATATGTATATTAATGGATTGAGGGATCAGGGGTGTGACAAGAAATGTAGGATATTGGCGGATAAATAGATTGATGAATACTGAGATTCAGGGATTGGTGAGTTAATGAGAATTAATAGATGAGGGAATGGAGATTAAAGGGTAAAAGGATTTGGGGATTGGGAGATTGAGGAATTGATGGATTGATGGATTCATAGATATTGATATAAATGGATAGAGATATGAAAATTTGGGAACAGTGAGGTCCGGAGGAACGTGGGTACGCGTCACCGAGCTGACCGAGGCAGATGCAGAAGGACGGAGGAAAGGAAGTAATCGAGAGACAGTTTGAGTGACGTGAGGATCGGAATTACGTACTATTCGGTGCTATAATTTCTACTGCGATGGTAATTAGGATCGCCAATGTGGTTCTATAATTCGCTGGAGAGAAATGCACAGGAAAAAACCTATACCCCTGATGGGACACGAACCCACGAGCCACAGATAACCGGTCTGATACTCTACCAACTGAGCTACAAGGACGAGATTATTCCTATGCATTTAGGTATTTAACACCGTTTTTTTAGAACCACTGATGTTTAAAGTCCGTATATCATAGCCAGCGATATACACAGATATCTGTTACAAGCATGATTATGGACCATAAATTGAATGGCTTATTTTTGCGGTGTTTTCAATATTAATGCGATGGTAATAGGGGTAGCCAATGTGGTTCTATTAATAGCTGAAAAGAAATGCACAGAAAAACCTATACCTCTGATGGGACTCGCAGGGACAACGCTGCCTAAAAATCTCACTAACACATTTAAACAAACTTGTAAACGAATTCTCCTTAAAATTCGAGCAGTCACTTTATAGAGTGAAAAATTCAGGAAAGAAATTTCTGGTTAATGATGATTCGATTTTACATCCTTTCTCATGACAAGGCCTTAACCACTGCAACAACGACATTCACATGTATGCGATATGCGTCCTTTATTGCATAAGCCTGACGAAACATATCACATATATATTAGGAAGCCAGTTAGTTTGGGTTTGAATTCAATTAGTCTCGAAAGGTGCTATGCATCCTGTGATTTATTTTAAATTATAGTTCCTCATACGGGTTCTCGCGCTGAACTAATAGAACAGATTCGTATTGCCTAACGTTTCAACGGGGAAGCCATACCACCTGTCGCCTCCCTCGCTGACTGTTATGTAAAAACACAGTGTAGCTACCTGAGTTTGAATAACCATGGTAACGATACAACGTACCGCATGACTCCACTTCTAGACAGATTGTCTTCATGGCGGCTGAAGAGCCTATTTCGCCTGATTAGTATCGATAATTCATTCCTGTCTCGCGCTCTAACGAGACTAACAACGTCGAGTGACACCTACACACATTGGATAACGTACACCCAAACTCGTTCGCTAATCCCTTAAAATTTACGTCTTCGGCTTGTATCAATAGTTCCTTAGCGTCCCGGAAATTCACCGAAGTTCACGACTGTTCCGTAGCGTTGAAAATAGTCATACGTTACCGGTCGACTTTGTTGCAAAAATTACAATTGTCATATACGATAAATTTCTCGTAAATTACTCTCTTTATAAGCAGCATAATATCTAAATATTGATCTGGGTTTTAAAACGTCGCATTTTACTCTGAACTCTCCATAACTCTGGTTTAGTATACATTTACTCTGAACTGTACATATGGTATAATCCAAGAGTAAAATCCTTACATTCATTGATAGATTAATCCCGCCCACCTGGTGATTTAGGGCCGGACTTTTCTTGACAAGCAGCGCCAGTCCATCCTTCAGCACATCCGTCTTTTCCGCAACTACCACTTTCGGCGTCGCAAGTTAAGGGCACTTTACAATGGCAATGTTTCTGACAATCTTGTCCGAACCGCCCACCTCTACACTCTATAATATAGATCGTTATACAACGCAGAGAATCAACCAATCGTTTCACTATACATCGTCTGATTTTTGTCTACGAACACGCACACTTCATTCATTAATCCAAATCAACAGAAAACAATGTATTATCCTCATTATTAAAAAAATGTGTTTTGTGTTATTAACATCGAATATGGCACCTCGCTGTCCGATTATATATATGGCTTTTGTTCTTCCGACTTGGCTGTTTCCAGTTGCTGGTGGCACTGCCTCATACGTAGGCTTACCTCTCCGCTATTTCTCAATCTCAGAATGTAGCGGTAACCCCAATTTAACACTACGTACAGATATTCTTCCGCGTCGCACGACGCAATACCTTGTACGCGGAGAAGTTAGACAATTCTTTATGGAGGAAGAAATTGTGACTAGCGAAATTAATGATATCAATATTACACAAGGGAAAGAAACGCAGTGAAATTGAGCTTTGCCCATCACTCGTAATACAATAGTATAATCGCGATCGTAGACGCGCCCATTATCTCCACCATCGGTCCCGTTATTGTCACTAGATGTAGACCAGGACGGAGTACGCCTATTATGGTATTAAAATCACATTAGTCGACGTTCGTAGGAATACATTAATATTGATCTTGACATACACTTGCATAGACACTCATTGATAGACGGCGCAGACTATCTATTTGTCTGTTTCTTTCTGTCAGAGAGGTGAAATCTCTAATTATTCCCTGTACGTCAATTTGTCGTACGCTATAAACGACGTACCTTCATATCTACGTTCTGTCTAGTAACACCGTTCAACAATCTCTTCTCGATAATTCTTTTGATACATAATTCATATTTTTTTCGATCGATACGTTTAATTTTCTCCTCTAGGACGTAAAATTCAATAAAAAGTCATTGAGTCTGGACTATTGCAAGGGGAATATTAGAAAATAATTTCTACCTCTAATCTCATTTCGTTTGATTGATGATAACATCGCGAGGTAGGTCTGTTTAATTTTCAGGACACGAACCAGATTTACCCTTTTTGAAGCTCCGATAAGAAAATCACGTGTTACGCAAAGAGCTTGGCGTCACCTAGATTATGCAAAAGAAACCCCGCGGGTATTACCCGACGCGGCATGAAGACGGAATTCAGCTAAGGGTGTGAATTGTGGAGATTAAAGTGGCCATTACAGGATTGGGGAGAGAATTGCGTTATCGAAAGCGTGGAAAAAGTCGGTGTCGGCGTGAGAGGAGCAATTTTTAACGATAGACGACGAAAGTTCGGTAATCAACGAAGTGTGGGGCGTTGAGGAAAGTAAAATTAGCGAACGTCTAATGGATTCCGAGAAATAGCAGAAGCGAACGGTTGTAAGACATCTGCGAGAGAGCAAACCACGGTGGGGATTTGTATAATGAAATATTTAATTATAAAATATATTACTCTCGTTGGAATATCTCAGCAGCCTTTGTTTCTCAGTCAATCCAACCTTTTAACGTTCCTCAACCAGTCATATTATTGCTGGATGTCGCATTGCGTGAAATACAACGCAGTAGCTTTAACGGTTTTATCAATATCGCTAAGGTATCTTTCTCAACGCGACTCCGTTCATAATATAGTTTTCCTATACATTTTTGAACGCCAGGAAAAACTTGCTTGCATCCTAAATGTGATTGTGTGTAACAGAACAGCTTTCGTTTAGTGTGGAGAAAGTTCGGGAAAATCGTGCAGAGAGAGCCTCAGCGAGATTGAATCGCGAGTTCTTCACATAATGAACTTCAGACCAATAAACACAGCAACCAGAAATTAGACGGAGGAGAGTTGGTTTTGCTTCTGACCGCACCGAACAACTAAGCATATTTATTTCAAGACATGTGGAATCCCACCAGATGTCTACAGCGCTCGTTGTACCACGCTGACGGTGAAAAGTGGGCGATTGCCTCCCCAGTAGAGAATAAATGATTCATACGAATTGTACAGCGATTCAAAACCGCTAAAATTCGCGTACATTAGTTTGCAACGTTCGGTCAAAGGTGCGACCGTAACATTTGTAGAGGGGAAACGCCGTCTCCAACTCGAAATCGAGTTGTTATCCTTGGGCGACCAATAAATCACGCCGAAAATCAATTGAGAACACCGACGACCATCGAAAATAGCCGGCGTATCAGATTATGTTCCATGAGGAGATATCCCGGTCTTTCATTGGAAAAGGGAAGTGGGGGAGTGGTGGAATGAGTGATAAAATTACGCAAGCGTGACAGCTTCAAAAGCATTGGAAGATGAGACCAGTAGCATAGCGGTCACAAAGGAGGATGGGTTATGAGGTTACTTATCGACAAACTACGAACATCAACTCTTAGGTAAAACCTGGCTTCATGTCAAATTGCAAGATAACTGAAATAGAGATAAACGAGTTAAAGATAAAGGGATTGTTGTTTCTTTGATTTTGCGGCATGAAAGCATATATATGTTGGGTGCAAAGGCTACTGGACACCAATTTTTGTTTCTCTGATACATTTACTTCCATGATATTTGTACCGCTCTTATTCCCATACACGTATTGTTTTTCCTTCATAATTGTTTAGTCTGTGATTTATAATGGACTATTCCACTATTTTATAATAGCCCGCGCAGTTGAGTTCGCTATGCCTCTGTCCCCCCCCCCCTTCTGACGATGATATATCGCCGAAATAAATATACCCACCGATGGATCAAGTAGAGGACCAATACAAACCCTGTCAGTTGCCAATGTCCTACCTCAGAAGTGGTTAACTGCTTTAGTTAAACGGATAATAAAGTAAGAAATCAAGGAAAACGCAACGCAAGAATCCATACGAGCAGAACGCTTCCTGATCATCCGATGAAGGATAGTAGTAAGGTGAGGTGAAATCTTGTGATCATTATATTAGTTTTCTTTATTTATCACGCCATAACTACACGTTACATGTAGGGATCACATAATAATTTTCTATTATGTTTTCCCTTTATGGTTTATCTCTTCGTGTTATTTAAACAATCCAGTGTGACTCCGTTTTGTCTAATAATTTAGTATAAATTTCTTGCACTCCCACATGTTGATCAATTTCATTCGATAAGCCTGAAGAAACATATTACATATATGCGAAAGCTTGTTTACGAATAAATTCAATTAGTCTCAAAAGGTGTTACCCCATATTTTCTCTCTTACTTTTCAAAGACTAATACGGCTACTTGATTTATAAAAAATTATAGTTTTCTATGGCAGTACCTTGGCAGGAAGACCCGTTCCAGTTCGGGAGGCAGCCGCCGAGCATACACCGTCCGTCAGTCGTGTTGCACTGACTGACGATTTGACAATGACAGACGCCCGAACAGATTCCACCAACTCGGTACCGCCCCCTCGGGCAAGCTAAAGTTTGTCACACATGAAACTCGCTAAAGCAACGACGACGCTTAATGTAACAATACCGCTTACTGTGATATTTCGAGTAATGCCATATAAGAAAGATCACAATTATTGTAATCGGATAATCAACAATAGAAATACGGGACTTGTTACCATTTATAAAATCTTGCTTCTCCTGCGGCCCCAGCCTACGGCCTCCAGATGACCGTTTTGCAGGTTCACCGATATAAATTATCGTAAGTTACACACACTGCATGTTATAACCGGCAATATTTCGTTGATAATTTCTCTGCCGTTAACATGTTTATTTTTATCAAATCCAAAATGTTTTCTGCTGTGTGTTAACATTCCAAAAAATTCTAATTATCAGATAAGAGTGCCGACGATAAAGTCATGAGTACTATTCACACATCTCGTGACGAAACTTTACTATCTAATCCAGGGGCAATCACTAATAAATTCGGCTTCAATTGCCTCCCTTTTCGCGTCATGCGTTTTTGCCTTCGGGAAGTTGTACTCGAGCCCGTGGGAGTCACGGCATTCGTATCTGGATGCGATAGCATCACATTGCAACACATTTTTAGGTTTAGAGTTAAGGAACCAATCATAGGGAAGTATCTAAGGTAGAGAGAAATATGATCCTCGTATTATATCGTACAGGCAGATTTTTCTGCATAAAAAAGACGTTTATAAAATAAGCCAATAAAACGAGTTCTCTTACGCACGTCCGTTAACGTCCTCTCCGTCTCCCGAACGCAGGGCAATCAACATCAACGTGTAAAAAATAACGGCCATATAAATTGGTTGGATAATAACATTAATTTACACAAACGTATTAGCAGTCGGATAAACACGTCGTAAATTTAGGAGTTTATAGCGCACGCAAATTGATGACGTTATAAGTTCTCTCCGCAAAATCCATTACGTAGTCGAGTGGTATGAAAGCACGAGGCGAGAAATTAGTTGATTAATCTTTCTGGCTGTAACGATAAGAGTTTTCGCTGTTAATAGCTCGTTCTGCTAATGGCGGGCGCGAGAAACTTTTTCGCTTAGAGACACAGTCCAGGAAGAGTGGAGACGATGGTGACGACTTAAAGAATGTTTATGGGGCGATTTTTACGCCTGATTTTTAATTAGCCCTACCGAACGATTGTTACGTTGTGCTGAAATTAGTTTGCTTGCTCGTCCGTCTGTTAACGGCCGAGTTTGCGCAAAGTTATGAACGGATTTGCATCTAAAAAGGGAAAAGGCGAGGTTTTGGTGCTACTTATTAAATGTCAGTCGCACGTACAACATTGCCTTGTTACATCCCTAATATATTTTTATAATAAACCATTTCACGACAAATCTTTCTCGATATTCAAGCACGAAAATCTTGC
>WURV02164673.1:0-15122 GCA_011762755.2 Epimenia babai
GAATCCACGTATGCGACCACAGGTATTATTCTTTGTATTGACAGTTGTTTTAGAGGTGCGGACATCGTATTACTGTCATTGGAATCCACGTATGCGACCACAGGTATTATTCTTTGTATTGACAGTTGTTTTAGAGTGCGGACATCATATTACTGTCGTTGGAATCCACATATGTGACCACAGATGTAACAGTCACTGAAACTTCACATATATATGAAAAATATTTTCTATAATATTACGATACATATATACATGTACAGTGTAAGTCTGTAGCAACAGAATGCATTGCGTTTTTGCTCACAACGTTCTGGTGGACTAGAGTACTCATGGATTTTATTCTTGCGTCAATTTCTTTCATTTATCAAGTGATTTCCCCACAGATCTTTTATCACTTTTATCAAAAAATGTCATCATTTTTTCACCTAATCATTTGGCTACATCTTTTTCACAGCGTTACCGCACTATTCTGCATCTCTTGTTTCATCACTCTCAGATTTACTTGTTTGGTTGTTTTTGCTGTAGGAAGCGATCCATCTAAGAAATCGCGAGTTGTTGCTACTAAAGAAGGAATTGCAGAAGAAATTGGAAGACTTACAGAATGAACTCGAAGCCAAAAATGCACGGCGCACACTGACTTCACCTCTCAAGAATCATCTGTCACCCGTCAGCTGATTATGAAGTTTATTTGTGCTGTTCATGTCAGAAGGTACTGCCTGTCAATAAATCATTGGTCTGTCAAGGTCACAAGCGAGGTCACAAGCGCAGTAGACAGCACAGCCATCTGTTCATAATTTCGCATGTACTAATTTTCATCCATTGGGTATAAATCATGTCATACTGCTCATATCTGCTACCCTTATGTACTACAGAGATTTATAGGTCGTAAATGATGGTAATTTCCATTACGATTTAATCACTCGTGGGATATATTCAGATATCATAGATACTAACATCTTGTGTTTTATTTCTTTCATTCATCCCATGATTGATTTGTCTGATGTTTTGCTACCCACCTGATGATTCTCTCTACAGCATTTCTTCGTTATGTATAAAGCTGGTGACACACTGGTGGGAACTGACACTGGTAGATTGAAAATGGAGCGCTTTTAGTACCATTTCCATAAATGTCAGTGAGATTTCATTGGCTAATGTGTGAACTCATGCACTGTTGCAAATAATTCACGATTCTGCAAGATCAGATGCAACAGTGATCTAGCCCAAACATATGATACTGTATGTTTATCTGGTCATCACAGACCACAGATATACTCACTATTTATGTCAATATGTACAGTATGGATGTATTATTATTGTTACTATTATTATCATTATTATTGTATGTAACAATATGCTGTCTCAACTTCCTGAATGTTTCAAAACTCTGTATCGAAACCTTTTCGAGGCATTGATAAACATAGTAATTAACATTATACATAAGATGTTCATCATATATGCTGGAATAACTTATTTAGCCAATGGCCACGTCAGGGGAGATAACTATAAAGTGCAGGCCATACGTACCAACGGCACAATGTAATTCATTTTCTCATTTGACAAAAATTTTTTGCCTATTGTGTATTATTTTCCATAATTAATAATTGCAGTAAAGCATACTATTAAGTATAGAGCTGCATTATATTTATAATTCATGTATTAAATTTTACTGTAATAAACATGGTTACTGATTGTTAGAGCTGTAAAATATTTAATAAATTAGGCCATCCTCGCCTAGAAAAAATACACGCAACATTTTGCCCGATGTACCTTACGTATCGATTGATGTGTATCGTGTTAATTCGATTGGACGTGATTGTGTGAGAGAATAGCAGGAATAGTTGAATGACCATGCACGAGTAGCCAAATGACCACATAAAACGGGCTGAATAACCCCTTATAAATAGACAACTGACCATACAGGAGTTGACGATTGTCCACATATAGTTTGTGTATATATGTGAATGTGATGTTAATGGGGGTAGCCCACATGCGACTGAATATCCGGAGAGAAATGCACAGAAAAAACCTAAACCTCTGATAGGACTCGAACCCACAAGTTTTGGTTTTTAGTTTAGAGTGGCCAATTGTCCACAAGATAGTAGTGGATTGACTGCGCGCAATGGTGGTTCATTGACCACACAAAAGTAGTTGATTGAACACACACAAGTACTCGATTAAACACACATAATTCATTGACGGCCCAAAATCAGCCATTTTACCACGTGTGAGTAGTTGATTGACCGCATGAAAATAGCTGACTGACCACATGCAGATAGCAACTGACCACAAAGAAAAGCCAAGTGACAGCTTAAAAGTGGCTAATTCACAAATATTGACTGTAATGACTAGCTTTTGCTGGTTTAACCTTTACTGGTTATGAATTTTCTTGACTATATGGGTAACTTGATGTAAAACTATACATCATTTAAATACATAAGTTGAAGGCTTGGCAGCAACATGTGAATTTAGTGGAAGCTATAGTCGAGGGTAACCGAGTGACCACCTGTGAGTAGTTCATCGATTGGACTATAATAGTCATTAAAGCGTTTAGGTACTGAGTCGTTGGAGCGTTTAGGTACCGAGTCGTTGGAGCGTTTAGGTACCGAGTCGTTGGAGCGTTTAGGTACCGAGTCGTTGGAGCGTTTAGATACTGAGTCGTTCGAGCGCTTAGGTACTGAGTTGTTCGAGCGCTTAGGTACTGAGTTGTTAGAGCGTTTAGGTGGCATGCTCTGACGAATTGTGTCATGTGTTCATTGGTGATGAAGTATAATGACCTCTGTTCCCACTTACTGGCTGCTTTTTCTGCTTTCATTGCTAGTTCCTCCATTATATTCTCTTGTCAGTGCAAATCCCTGCTTTTACTTCTTTGTCCTAGCCTATATATTCTTTCATAAGGAACTCCTTACTTCTCCCTGACTGTGTGCTGTTAATCCTGGCCTCTATCGCTTTCCTTTCTTCAAGTCGTCTCAAGCTCTCTCCACTCTTCCATCTTGGCTGTCCATAGCTCCTGAAACCTAGTACTTCCTCGCTTGTTTCACAGATGGAGTCCTTCAATCCTTCCCAACTGCTATTGAGTCTACTTCTTCGAGCACCTGGAAACGGTTTTTAAATTTTACTTTAAACTCTTTAGCTACTTCAGGTATTTTTAGCCTGTCAACATCATAACTCTTCCTATAGTTTCCTCTAAACCCTTGTTTGCACAACTACAACTGTTGTCGCAAGTACTAGCTCATGATCACCCCTATGTCAGCGCCCCGCCTTACTTTCACATACCTGAATGAACGACGAAACTTTCTATTTACCGCTACATGGTCAATTTGATTCCTTGTTGTTTCTCCAGGTGATGTCCATGTTACCTCATGGATGTCTTTGTGTGGGAATAAACTTCCACAAATCACCAGATCATTAGACTGACAGAATTCTGCAAATGAATATCCATTATCATTCATGCTTCCACAACCACTAGTTCCCATTATGTTCTCATATCCCGTGTTGTCAATCCCTATTTTGGCATTCATATCATCTAACACGAGTAGCATGTCATGAACTGGCATGTCAGAAGTTACATTATATAGAACTTGATAAAAATTTTCCTTGCCATCATCTCTCACTTCATTCGAGCTGTCATTCGAGCTCAATAACTGTCATTTTATTGTGTTCAGGGTAGAACTGCGCTGTTATCTGATCACTAACTCGTCATCACCCAAGCAGACAGTTCAGGTTCTTCTGGGCTATCACGATCGCTACATCGCTTCCATGTCCCTGGTCTTGCCCAGAATACAATACCATATCACCACTAGCAAGTTTGGCCTTCCCACATCCTCACCACCTACACTCGCTTATGGCTAACACATCAGTGCCATAGTTGTGCATCTCTATTGTTATTTGCTCAGTCCTGCCTAAATAATACATGGTTCGGACATTCCAACAATCAACTTTTACCCATCTTTTGGGACTCACAAATGCTTCAGTCGTGGAGTTCTAACTATCCGTGGATTACATCCCTGTCGTAGTGGAGAGACTTGTCCACTTCAGTGATCCTGAGAGCCATGCCAGCATGGATACTTGCATACCTGGTAGGTTTTACCATGTTTTTACAGGTTGGTTTTAGCATGTTTTAACAGGTTAACAGCCTGTTACTGGAAAAAACTTAGTGTTACAGAAACACACGCAAATATTTACCTGAAAGAAATCTACACAATTCCGAATTACTTAACCCCCCCCCAGCCATACTCATTACGATCGACAACCTCATCATATATGCAAATTCTCCGTATAAATAAAAGCGTAGATCAGCATGTGTTGTGTCATATGGCACCAGTAACCTGTAATGCACTTCCAAATCACATCAAGGCGGCCCCCCCTCTCTCAGGATTCCTAAAAAAAACTAAAATCTGAGTCATCTTTCAGGATTACTCAATCTCATCTACCTGACTTCCACCCAAGTACGTAGAAATAAAAGAATCACTATATTTAACTCAGATATTTCAATAATTCCTATTAGCTTATTCAATCATTTATATATACAAGTACGACCATGTATTATCCTGATTTGACAATCCAAGCACTACGGTCTTTCCTCTGTGTCTGTGTGTGCGCGTGCGCGTAGTAGTATACCTGTATATATGTTAGTGGCCATCAGGCATGTATAAAGTGATAGGTCTGCCTAAATCTCTGCCACTTTAAAAAATGTTAAATAACATTGCCATGCAACGTGTTATACATATATTTCTTATACGTAATTCTCAATATGATTCTGTATTATGGGAAACGTTTCAAAGTATTTTCTTCTGGTACATGCATATAACGAAATGATCGTTGTTTAGACTTTAGAATACAGTTTCACTACTACTGAAAAAATAAAATTCCACCACTAACCATTGTTGAAAAAGCTTCAGTTTGATTTATCTCCCTTACTGACGCCTTATTTGACAAGATGGCGCCTATTCAGCGTTTCTTCTGCTGGAGTTTGCTAATGGCCAGCCTTGTCGGCCTCTTCATATGTATAGTAAGTGTTATGTTTGTCTACATTCTGTGTGAATATTGCGTATTCTCTCGAACATTTTTCTAATCAACCATACCGCATTTTAATGAAAAATTCTGACTGTTTTAGCGCTATTTATATCTAGGTCATCAGATTCACATCAACATTCCAAATTCCTACATTGCCAGATTTTCAAAGAGATCTTATTCTCGTGAGATAAGAACGTGCGCGCAGTACACCGGTTCATCCGCCGTATGCCAATTTATCCCCCCATTGTCGCAGTCGCCTTTTATGCGTAAAAACGTGCACTACTACAGATGTTTTATTGATGCACTCAACCGCAGGACTGCTGTTTTTCAACTACATTGATGACATGTCATGCTACACAACACGCGATGATAAGCTTAGCCTTACAGCATGCGTACTTATGTATGCTCAGTACATTCATTGCATACAGCACCCAGTTAAAATAAATATTTAATATATCCCACGTACTATCCATAATTATGACATCAGAAATATTGTAATAACAGAAATACAACATGGATCAGTAAGGAAGAAAGTAAGACACGGAAAGTTAAAACATTGATGGTAGACATGAAAGTTGATAAGGTCATTTTTAAAAAATAGGTTTTTAGTATAAAAAAGCACCCAGTTTTCATGCATAACGTCCTATAAGAATTTTTTGTGTAATTTTAGGTATATGCTATCATCGCAGCAGCGACTCGTGCTCTGGATCTGGCTACATTCTTTATTTCTGATTTTGAGATTAACCGTGGTTTCCATTCAGCGTGGAAATCTCATGCACACATCGGTACGTAGGAACGTGATTGGTTATCTTACAGTACAACTGTAATACATTCCTAATTGCTCGAAAGATTGTTGGACATAAGCATGGGAACAACCTACACTTATGCCCTTTTTTTCAAATACAACTTGGCTAGAATGGGATAGCTCTGATGGTAGAGTGCTGGCATAGAAACGGGAAGGCCAGGGTTTGAATCTCAGGCAATATTATGTGTGTTTTTCATTGTATCCTTGGACAAGGTACTCGATCCAGTTGCTCTGGTCGACTTAGTGTTATATTAAGTACCGGTGGTTACACGCATTAATATACACTGTAGTGTTGTAACAAGTACTGATACTGATACCCGGGTACTCACAAGCGGGTACCCGAGTACTTGTCATGAATTATAGACATGTGAAATAGCTTTCAAAAACGACTTCCTAATACGTCCAACTTTATTGTAACTTAATTCAATACCTTTTTGATCTACAGAAAAAATGGTGAAATCATCGTAGTGTCAGCACGCCATTTCATTTTGTATACTACAGTATTTTTTATCAAACGTAATTATGAGGGGTTGATTGCTTTGCTTTGGTACAGTTTTTTTCATTGCTTTGTGGTTATTGAAGTCATTTAACAATATTTTCCCTGATTCAGTGTTCAATGTTAATTCTGGCGAAACAGTGATACATTCAAATACCCATATTACCTGAGTATCTGACAAAATTACCCGGGTAGTTATATACCCGAGTAGTATCCGGGTACCCGAGTACTAGTGTAGACACTAATACACTGGGAAAGAAAATTGATCAGGGGCTTGCTGTCTCCTGTCATAATATATAACAGACAGTGATCAGTTACGCCCTGTGACTTGTACACTGTCATTTGGCAAGCTCTGCAAGCGGTTCTTAAGAGCGGTAACTGTTTCAAGCAAAATTTGGGATTTAAGCAGCTTAGCATACAATTGATATGCAGAGAGTCGTTTTGGACATGGCTGTTTTTCATGTTTTTCAGTTGCTAATGATAATGATGTCTCGTATAATGGTACATCTATGTCATCATTTCACTGCAAATAATCAGATCTAACAGAGTGTGCAACATAGATACTCAGTGTGTTGGCGTTGGCAAGTACCAGTTAACACAGTATGCTTAAGATCTTTGGTTTTCACTTTGGTAATGTCCACCTTAATTTGAGTATAATATATAGTTATGTTTCTTTAATAAGTCTATATTATAAATGTAACATATATACATTAACATACAGTGTGACTGCTGTATACAGCGCTGTAAAGCTGCTTATGTAGCTTGTCAAATAATGGTTTATAACAAGTCATTAGGCAGGGCAGCTCTATAACAGGCGTCGGGTCGGGCAGTCAGCCCCTCACTAATTTACTTTCCAACTGCATATTAATTTGTGTAACCTCACATAAATCTCACTGGTCTTTACCTATGATTTAATCAACCAGAGCAACTGCGATAAAGTACCTCGAGCATATAATGGAAAGCACAATTTGTATTACTTGGGATTCGAACCCTCACCATCTGGTTCATAGGCGGGCGTACCACTTGGGTTATCCAGTTTCCAGTTACAATAATAAACTGGTAATTATAATCAATAGCTTCCTATTAAGCACAGTCTGGGTATTGAAAACATAGCCTGGGTATTGAAATTGGCTATAAGATCAAATGGGATACAGTGTAACGGGCTGTATAAGATGTTTGCATTTTGTAGGCATGATTGTCACGGATTTCCTCATGTTGTTCTCCCACTTATTCATCACTGCCTTCAGTATCTGGCTGTTTTACCTCAAGAGTAAAAAGGTTTCTGCTCTTAGACAATTATATGAGAGACCTCGGTACTCAATCTGATTACGTATATCGTCTGAATTATCTCCCCTAAAATTTGATCAGAGAAACAAGTTACAAAATAGCTAATCTTATTTATTGTAGATACTTGGATAAACAAACAGACACTGAAAAATAATTAGCAAGACTATGGCGAACCACCCACCTACAAGCTTTAGCCTGCCCTTGCCATTTCTTATTGCCATTTATACCTCAGCAATATTTGTAAGATAGTTTTCACTGGTAACTAAGTTATTGGCTAATCAAGCAGAGCAAACTTTACCCTGTGGATTATGGGCTAGTGTTCTATCAATTTTATGTGTGTCAATTGGTAATATATACACCGAGAATGTAAGAATGTTAGGAGCCTGCACGACACTTGTGTCTGTCTCATTGTATAGTATGAATGCTATCGTATAATTTAAGCACTTCATCCTGACACTTGTCTGGACCAAGTACTACATTGCTGTGTACATCCTGTACATTCTACTGGAGATGGCCATATCACTCTATGAGTTCTCCTTCTATAACCTCAACACCTTCGTAAGTATCCTATTTTAATTTAGAAAGGTAGCCCGAAATACATATTTATTAAATAGGCAAGAATATGGAGAAATTTGCATATAATATGATATATTATGTTTCCATTGTGTGGTGTTTGTTGAATAGGGGAGATTTATAGAATTCTGCTTGCAATTCTCTATGCATGTCAGCTCTGCATGAACGAGAATTGATATATATTGTTGTATTCGTTTATAGCTAATAAAAGATAATATATATATATAGATATATATATATATATCGACAAGATTTACGTAATTAGGCATGCCTTGTCATATGATGCCATTGTTAGAGGCTTCTGCCAGTCGATGGGATATAGGGCAGTCATAGATACAACGTACAATGCCTAGTATATGATCAGAAGTGTACCTGTATCAACCTGTGTTGATGATAAAACTACTAGTGTCCTACCTAAAGGTGAAGGTGAAGGCGAGGTTTTGGTGCTACTTTATAATTAAATGTCAGTCGCACGTACAACAATGCCCTGTTACATCCCTAATACCGTATATACTCACTTAAAAGATGACCTTTTTTCACCAAAAACCTAGATTCAAAGTGGGGGGTCGTCTTCTAAGTGAGACTATAATTATTTCAAACCACATCGTCATCGGCGCCGCCAGGTAGTGTTTCGCATGATAGACAGGTCTGCGTATAACATAGTGGTTTGATAGCCTGTGTTGTTTTTACTGTATATGTTAGGAATTGTTTTAGCGGAGAATTGTCTGTTCATTGTTTCTTGTCTGTTTCACAGTATCGCTCAAACTAAAATCGTCGCCGCCATTAGTCGTCAAGAAAAATTGTTTTCTTTTTCACTTGTTTTGCCCCTCTTAATCCTAATCTCACCTGTGTGATTCAAGAGTGTATAAAATCCCGAAGCAGGATTCATATTGATCATTTCTGCAGACATGTCTAAACATCAAAGATCGTCGTACGATGCAGCTTTCAAACTTGACGATGACATTTACAACAAATGTCTTACGGAACAAGAAGCACATATTTTATTTACTGACGACAAAGACAACAACGCGTGGGACAGTCGCAATTAGATTTATTTACATTTCCAGTACTGTATTATGAATCAAAGTTTGCCTCGTCTTATAAATGGGTCAACGCTAAAATTGACTCTTGTGTTTCTAAAGTCAGGGGGTCATCTTATAAGTGAGTCGCCTTATAAGCAAGTATATACGGTATATTTTTATATTATCAACCATTTCATGACTAATCTTTCTCAAAATTCAAACATGAAAATCTTGCTCATTTCCTAACGTGGAAGGCGCGGGAAAAAACGTCTGGTTTGTGCTGGTTCGAACTCGCAACCTCTCGCATGAAAGGCAACGCTTCTAACCACTACACCACTGGCACCAACGGTGCGATCAATCTATGAGTATGTATGGTACATCCTTCGTAATTACCCCATTCAAGTGTGCTTTCATATCAAATATGAATATTTCGACTAATGAAACAAAAGAGCAGTTTCCAGCGCCTTCTACGAATGAAAAGATTTTCACGCTCGATAATGAGAAGATTTCGATTAACGTGAATTATTTTAAAATTTAAGGGTGCTAAAATAACACGGTGTCATTAAGTGTGACAGACATTTACATTTGACACTTGATCATTGGGAGATATATATATAAATATTAATGCTAACACAAAAAGCAACCCACATGTTTTTCCATAGTTAAATACATACAATCACAGTGGAAAATGTATAATGTATAATTGTATGTCTGTAAATAATGCAAATATCATTATGGAAACTTTATATCTGTAGTCTGTAGACTACATTCCAGCTTGGACTCATGAGCCTAAAGCTCACACCATGAGACTGGACCCCTCTATGTTTTATTGCCCTCACACTCATTTGATATTAAAATTTCTCCTTTTTCTCCCTCTTTAATTTACTGATGTACGATGCAGTTTTTATGACACTCCTTCTGTTTCTCTCTCTTGCAAAGTGCGATAAGACTCGCAGAGCGAGGTATGCACTGTACAGATCAGAATCAGAAATCAGAATGTATTTCTGTGTATTTTTAGCAGTATTTGATGTATTAAAGCAACGAATCGTTTGTTGAATAAAGAATCAATTCTATTCAATTCAATTTTTAAAATATGAATGCGTAAACACTTTCGAAAGCGACAAAAAAATAAAACATACCTTGTATAAAAAATTAGAATATATCTGTTTTTTCGTATTTTACCATGTGTCTACCACAGCCACCCAAATCTTTGTCTAATAAAACCATGCTGACCCACGTAAAAGTAAACCCTTGTGATGGTTGGCTATGGTTTGGCGTTTTACAAGGACTTGTTCACTATGATATGACTGTGTTCAAGATGAAGACAGTGAAACATTTATGTTGTTTCGGCGTCATTATCACAAATCACAGTCAGAGTGTGCAACATGGTAGGCAATCTGTTGGCATTTTTTGTCATTTTATAATAAAGTTTACAAAGTTACATAACCCGGAAATGGCAAAGCTATAACAACTTATTTCCAAAAATTTCAATTTATGATGTAAATATAACTAATCTACTGAACCATGATGTACAAAGGGGTATTGAACTTTACAAATAAGAAAAGGGTAAACCTAATATTCAGAAAGACAACCCATTAATTACATAAATGGTACTAATCTAAACCAATCTACCTCTGTCAGTTTCAAGGAGTCAATGACACCTGAGGTTATGTGAAATTTGAACTGCTGTGAAGAAGCACTCAAGTCAAGTTCATTATTATCTTTAGAAATTTGTATCCCCGTGTCGAAGCCTAGACTGGCATTGCTGCCAATGCTTTCTGGGGTGAGGATCGGCAAAGATGGACCCACGCCGGCATCGTTATATCGTCTAATGACATCCGGCCATTCCCGTGACCATGGAAACAGCGAAGGGTCCAAATCTTCGACAGTGTAATGCTTCCGAACTGACACACCGGGGCGCTCGACAAAATGCAATGCGCAAATACTGGTCCAAAATGACGCAGTTTGCAACGTCAAATTACTATTTCCCATTAACTTTATCCATTTAGAACGGCGATGAGTTGCACGTGGCAAGCGATAGAATCTCAAATTTGGTGTCTTCCGAGTGCTCGCGACGCACAGCGGTACGCTACAGTTTACATAAGGCATGACAAAATGCAAACATACAGTTATTAAAACATAACAACATAAAAAACGAAACTACAAAATGGTGACGAAACATACCGTCGTCGTCAAAACCGCTGACACAATTATTCATATGACGTCAGTTCGGCCCAATCATTGCGCGTCATTTATCGCGAAATCGGTGACGTAGAACACATAACGCGTTCCCATTGGATAGCCCGTCGCCGGCTTGAGACAATTTTCGTCACAATGACGCCTGCTGCAGGCAGTAAGTTCTCACTCTGGGCTCGTTCCTATAGCATGACGTCATTATGGCGCTGTCAATAACATACTGTAATAGTTTTATCGAGCTCAGCTGTTGTTGCTAAGGAGACGTAATCACCGTCGCGCCGTGATATCGATTCGCTAACCATTACTACTATGTAAAGGTCACAACTGGGCGTAAAACGATAATTAACTTTTTTCCTGTATCACTAAAATGTAGTGCAATGAACGGATTTATTCTAAATCAAATTTTACCACATGCGTGGTATGGAGTCCCAATCCCAAACCAGAAAGTGTATTAATTTGATGTCATAATCATAATACCATACCCCTGCCCCCATTACTACTTGAAAAAGACTGCTGCTCACCATATTGGCGAACGGCAACTAGTACGTAATATTACACAAATGTCAATCTCATACCCGACTATAAACATAAAAAATATTAATTTACGTAACCAGTGACATGCACCTCACCGTCAGGGATAATTAGTAGTACCTGTGAAGATTTGTGGATCGTTTTATCTTGAGCAACTCTTCATGTATGAACTATTCTCTGATAACGTCACAGTAGTTAGTGCATCATATTTGAATATAATTTCACCAAATCCAACACTCGAGTGAGTTGTAAGTTCTTTATTAAAGTAAATAAAAATATTCAATACACGCATGCTAGGAAAACTATAGTGTCGCCTAAAAAAAAAGCTTACACGATCAAATGACTCAAAGATATCAAAGGTAGTAAAACGTTCTCACATGGCGCAATAGACAGTCGTGAGCATGAGTCACATAAAATTCACTAAGTGCACAAGTTAACGAGATATAAATAAAAAAGATCGCGTAATTATTTACAATACAGAATGAGAAAAAAATGAGGTAACACCTTTTGAGACTAATTGAGTTTATTCGTAAACAATTAGTCTCAAAAGGTGTTACCTCATTTTTTCACTTACTTTTCAAAGACTAATACGGCTACTTATATTATACAATACAGAATGATTTATTGTTCGAGCAAAGATGTCTGAGGAATTACGAGTAAGGCCCCGGATACGAGAGTGTCTGAAGATGAGTTGAGCCGGAGAGCTTGTTGTTGGTGTGTGGTGCAGTGTCTGGGTAAACACAGGAAGTGCCGAGGTAAGGCCGAGGTACTGTGGTCAGTCCATGACATATGATATACTGCGCCGCGTATATACACCACATTTTAAGCTCAGCGACAAACATACTAATAACACATACAAACGTGGGAATATAATTAATTTTATATCAAACTAATTTGATAAAAACACACATAACCACGTGAAAACTTTATTCACATTCGTATGAACCATGATTTTTAGAATGATGAATACTATAGAATTGCAAGGTAAATGAATTTATGATATTTCTTATACTTACGTACATGGCCTAGGATTGTGACTTGAAATAAGCTCTTCGTAAATGGCAGATATTTCTATATATGTAAATTTAAAATATCCGCGCCAGTAACGATAAACAACTGATATCATCGTTCATTTTAACGTGGCTGGCTGTATAAACCATACCGTGTAAAACGCAAAATAAAGGTAAACACGTTATGGACCGACTCAATGAATCGTACAGGCTTTCGTACACAAGTATACTTTGTCAGGCGTAATGTAATCGGGTGAAACCGTCATTACATCTGACGAGATATATCGTAAGCAAATGTTGGTGTGAATAATTAATTCAATTAGTCAATAAGGTGTTACTGTTGCTTTTCATTATATACCATCATCGTTTCTATAAAATCATGAAATGATCTTGCTGAGACGTGAACCTATGGGCTTTCCATATAAAATACACAAAGTCCCACGAGAGGAAAAGATTTTTATTTGGGACTATGTTAAATTATGTTTAGCGTCACCGTGTCTAACCCTGTCTAGTGGCTTCCATATATTGGCAGTACAATCAGTGATTAATTTTAATAACTACCTAAATAACTACACAAACTGTACGTTATACGGTTTGCACAAAATGTGATTTTTATGGAGGTATAAAAATAATTTGTGACTTTGTGCGGGAATACTTGATATTGCATTTGGTTGACTTTTATTATGGAGAATATAACATTTTCATTCAAACATTCTGAACAATATATATTATGGTTTCATAACTCGAATCATAATTAAATTCATAGGGAATTTAAAATGTTTTCAACTAACATATAAATAACTAAGTAATGAAATAATAAAAGGTACTGTAAAAGATGTAACTTACGTATATATTAATACACTATAGAGGCTTTTGAGATAATTTGATTACTAAAGATGTAAATGCCACAGAAAATTGTAATGAGGATAGCAATACTGCATGCATTTATATGATAGAATTAATTATTTTTTATAGTTTGCTAGTAGAATGAAATAATAATAGACAAAATGAAAAAGATCATTAAAAATTGTATAAGCAGAAGGCGGGTTGATTGAAGAATCCCATACTGTTCAAGGGAGCTAACTAACGCAATCGCATAGGAAAATCGAGCGTTCACGTTGTTATCTCCCATTACAATATCATTTCCATTTCATTAACACGGAAAAACCGATGGTTGTGCCATCGTATTCGTGGCCACTTCTAAAACTTGCGTCCATATCTCTTCACGCGCAAAATAATTGTGATTGTCGTTCCATATTTCGGTTAACAATAAAGCGCGAATAAAACTAACAAATAATGTTAGTAAAATGTATAATAATACTGTTCCCGTATATACGTAATGGAGCTGAACAGAGATCTCTGATGGCAATATCGTGCGAGGGGAATATAAAAACATGAATAACCGTAGAAAATTTATGTATATCGTAAAGTCACATCGAATCTAGTCGTCAGACGTTATTTACTGGAGAACCGTGATAAGAGCAAAAAAAACACACCAGCTAGATAAATTAACCCTTTCGCTGACAATTACCGGAATGTTAACCAACCCAGTTACGAACGATCAACGTGCCGATGCTATAACTAATAAAATGGATGTAGATGTTATAGCAACATGTATAATGGCTACTTTGATCTAGAGTCACGGGGTGTCTGGTTCCCAGAATGGAACGTGCACCAGACAGGTGGCGTCGCGTTTATTTTGAGGGAAGTGTCGACGAAAGGTTTAATAACTGAATATAATTAAGCGATAATAACAAAACACACTCGGGAATGTTTAACGTTAGAAAATGTGGTAAAATACTGTACGCCGCTATAGTACAAAAAGTATGACTACTGAAAGTGTTCGCATCGAAAAAAAACCTGAAATATTTAAAATTATTATCGAAACAATTGGATGTTGGAATAAAGAATAGCGTGTCTATCTTGTCGTAAGCATGTCCCAATGACAAAATGACATGTCTTAAATGTGGAAATTACGTCCTTATCTTCTCAGAGGCGTCTATAAATCACAAAATTACACCCTTATCTTCTCAGAGGCATCTATAAATCACAAAATTACACCCTTATCTTCTCGGAGGCATCTATAAATCACAAAATTACACCCTTATCTTCTCAGAGGCATCTATAAATCACAAAATTACACCCTTATCTTCTCAGAGGCATCTATAAATCACAAAATTACACCCTTATCT
>WURV02164695.1:0-15115 GCA_011762755.2 Epimenia babai
GCTATTCAGCGCATATACAATACCTTCGACACTCGCATATCACCCCGCCAAGGATAATATCGAGCATCTACCCATTTAAGAGACGGGTTTACTCCAGCAGTCGGGGATAAATGACTTGCTGAAGATCACCGCAGAAACGTCAACTAGTGGGAAGTTTCGAACCCGCAACCTTTCGGTTACGAGTTCGGTGTTCCTACCACTCGACTAACTGCTTCCCCTGTCAACAGAATAATCAGGTTCCAGCGGGATTTAATGTCAGTAGCTCATATCATAATCTTATGTCAACTCAACATCCACTCATAAAATATTATAACTACACTCTCTAATGGGAATTTCTCTCAATATTCCATCATTAGTGTATATGAGAAGGTTTGGGAAAAATTTTACTCATGTCCTCCGTTCAAACCACTGCCCTTTCTAAGTGAAGACTGCAGCTGTAACAACTTGACTACTAGCTGTTATAACTATGCTAAGGTACTACCTTGTTCAAATTGACATATATAACATCTCCCTGTTATAAAGTAAAGTATGTTGTACGCAGGTTTGATATGATAAGAAAAGACTTGATTAATAAAAATATTTGTGTTCATTGATATATAATGCGTTTATTATTACCTTCGCATAAGGTTAGGCGAAGCGTGTGCTTTGTTAATTACATGTAATGAATTACACCTGATTACGTATACCTGTACACCTGTATATCAATGCTTGCGTTAATTTTTATCTTCGTTAGTCTAATTAGGTGTTACTTTTATATTACGTACCTTAATGAGCATTAATTAGCATTTATTATATAAATTACTTATTTACTCGTGTCTACCATAGACCTTAATGTTTGCAGAATAAATATTGACATTTTGTCACAGCTTCCGCTGACCAAGAGGAGTATTGCGTCGTGGTAAAGGTAGACCACTCCGCAAGGACATGTTTTGTGCGGCGATTTCGCATAAATAAACTCTCTGATCGGTACGTTGTTTTGCCAGGCGATGTTTACAATAATGGACCATTAATTCACACGTGATAGCTGGGTAGTCTCGCGATGATAACACAAGGTGATTAGTTCAGACGGATGTGCGATATTCAGAATGTCACGTGATGATTACATGGGGTGGTGAATGAAGATGGACAAGTGATGATAGTTGTGTAGTCACGTGATGTTTACATGGGTGGTGAATGAAGATGGACAAGTGATGATAGTTGTGTAGTCACATGATGATTACATGGGTGGTGAATGAAGATGGACGTGTGATGATAGTTGTGTAGTCACGTGATGTTTACATGGAGTGGTTAGTAAAGGTACACATGTGATGTTTATATAGTTATAAGATGTCTACACACAAGTGATTGAAGATTCACATGTGATAGTCGTAGAGTCACGTGATGTTTACGTGATGTTTAGTCATTTCCCTAAATTTCCTTGACCTTTACAACAGAGGCAAACCACAGCGTGGAATGCGAGTTTTCACTTGCAAGAAACACCAGTCTCACTGAGCTCTCTTTTATGGGTCACTAGATTAAAATTTAGACTTCCGTTTTAGGAGTCATTTCTCAGTTTACCAATTTTTCTCCTACTTTCCCCGCTACTGAGTCGCAGCGATTGGTTGTGCTCACTTCCTGTGATACAACAATGCATTGACCTGTTGCGCAGACCCGATGAACTGACCACGGAGAGTGAGGAGGTCAGCGCGTACGAAATCAAGGACCACCCGATGTTTGGGATGTTCCGTCCAAGCAACTTCGTCGTGCACAAAGCAGACGTACGTTTTAATATGTTTGTATAACAAGTATACCGATACGTTTCTGTCTAATGAGTTTTACACTGAATATCTGCGACTTTAAGTGCAAATTAAGTGCCTTCTTACTCCTAATTATCCTTGTGATTGTACAATTAAATGGCTACATTTAACAAATTTCCTTTTTTCATCAGTGATCATTTGTTTCATTTATCTATCCATCTATTCAGAGAACGAATTCGTATTTTTATTTACATAATGGATTTTTATTTTTATATTAGTCCTTTTTTTAACTAGTGCATAAAATTTTAAGGTGTTTTTAATGTTTTTGTAAACCACCTCAGAGCACCACGCGTGGTTGAGGGAGATAAAAATTCTGTAGTTACTTAGTTATTTACTATATCTGCATTTTATGTTTTTTTATCACATACGCCTAGTATTTATTTGTTTATTCATTCATTCATTCAGCCTCTACTCTTATTTCACTCTATTTTAGGGTCATAGTTTTATTCATAAAATGTACAGCACATCTTTATAGACTTTAGATAATGTATCATTTCGTCCCGTTTTAAATAATCATCAATTATAACAAACTTAGCAGAGTCTGCGACATATGTGAGCTGCTGTCTGTAGGCTTTTGGAAGCAGTTTGGGAACGGGTGAAGATCAGCTGCCTGAGCTTCTCAGGCCTCCTTGCTTTTTTCACTACGATCTTTTTAGCCACCTCTTAACCCTTAGCACCCTGTTGTCACACAGTTGTATTGCTATAGTAATGTGATATGCCGATGTCAGTGTGGTAAGGGTTAAAGCTGTGGCTACTCCATTTGTCGCGTTAACCACGTAGGCTAACATTAC
Organism: Epimenia babai; assembly: GCA_011762755.2. Taxonomy (NCBI): domain Eukaryota; kingdom Metazoa; phylum Mollusca; class Solenogastres; order Cavibelonia; family Epimeniidae; genus Epimenia; species Epimenia babai. The sequence continues at coordinate 2,588 of WURV02164695.1, forward strand.
AAAGGGCCAGGAATGGTCTAACGAACGATTACCTCGAACGATAATGAGCGCATCTCTAATAACGACCCATACAGGAATGTGGCGAGCCTGGGTTACGAGCCGGGCTGATTGTAAAGATGAGGGTGGACGGGTGCATGGACGTGCAGCACCCCGACGGCTCTATCGCAGTCTGCTACCCACAGCAGATCTGTTTCGATATCTCGGTATATGAATACACTAAACACAATGTAACTCGTGTAACTCATTATGTGAAATTCTTTTATAATATTCCCCACCTCAGAGTTCGACACATTTATTTCTATCTGTAAATAAGCTATTATGCATAACAGTCGGTAATGTATTCGGTAAAATACGCCCTGTCAATCTGAATGTGTTTTTAATTTTTTATCTGTTAGGAATTTTTGCGCAATTTTTTTACTAGATAGGTTGATATGTTTGTGATCTGGCACAATTAATTGCTAGTTGATATGTTTGTGATATGGCCCAATATATTATCTGATATGTTTGTAGTCTGGCACAATTAATTACTAGTTGATATGTTTGTGATATTATGTGATATGTTTGTAATCTGGTAAAATTAATTACTCGTTGATATGTTTGTGATATGGCCCAATATATTATCTAATATGTTTGTAATCTGGCACAATTAATTGCTGGTTGATATGTTTGTGATATGGCCCAATATATTATCTGATATGTTTGTAATCTGGCACAATTAATTGCTAGTTGATATGTTTGTGATATGGCCCAATATATTATCTGATATGTTTGTAATCTGGCACAATTAATTACTAGTTGATATGTTTGTGATATTATGTGATATGTTTGTAATCTGGCACAATTAATTACTCGTTGATATGTTTGTGACATGGCCCATTTTATGACTCGTGAATAACTTCGTGGGTGGCGGCAGGAGTCAGATTACGACAGCAGTGATGGCTACTCGACTTGTTCGGAGGCGTCCGGAGATGACAGCTGGGAAACAGAGGAGGAAGAGGAGACGATGACCACAGAGTCGAGGAGGTGCGCGTTTAATCAACGACCCACACTTTCTGTCAGGGTACATACTAACGGCAATCGGGCGACTGTCTGATGCAAGCTTGACATCTGCTGTTTATTTTTATTCTCGCCTATACGATATGTTGCTGTATGTATGTCATATGGGTACAAAGACTTTTTCGCACGTTGTTTTTCTGTTATACCTCATATTGTAAGCAAACCTTCCTTTAAGAATTAATACAGGATGTACATATGGTAATCAAGAAACAATAATTAAATAAACAGCCCCACCTTTTGGGTTGAAGGCATTTCTTAATAGAAAACTGATCTATATGGGTGAGGTTTCGGGTAATACCAGTTGTATTTTTCTTTTGGCGCAAGGTACTTTACTCTCTCTAATACTACGCTATAAGTTAGTACAAGTTAATTTTATTCCTGGCATAGGTAAATATTCCCTGGGAAAGTATACACGAGAGGGAGGTTGCTGGTGCCCTTTACAAAACTGTCTCATCTTACGAGTTGTCAAACGATAAGTATAATGTATAAATCTCGTATTTATTAACCCAAATTCTATTCACTCAGTCACGACTGGAAACATTGTGGCCTATGGTTGCAGACACGATGATATTGATAAACAGCTGGGGATGTTTGCCGGTGTGTTGGAAGCTATAGAGAACCTCACGCTGGATATAACCGCCAAACAAACGATCAGCAAAAAGATGCGAAGGGACATACGCGACGTTTGTCGAGTTGTCCTGGAGACCGAACACGAAAATACCGAGCTCGAATCCCAAGTGAAATTGTTGGAAAGTGTTGCATTGGATATCGGGTCGCAGCCCGATGGGAAAGGGTCGGGTAAAGAGAGCGAGGGAGCATGCCGTAAGAAGGTCGTGAAGAGTGAGGCGACGGCCGAGGTGAATTGCGAGGGAGATTGCCGGAAAAGTTCGAAGAAGTCGTCGTCGCATAAGAAGAAAAATATGAAGGTTGAAGTTATGTATGAGAACGATGAGGTCGCGAAGGTTGAGGTTAGTAATGATGACACGAACGTGAAATTTGTGAATAACGCTCTGATGGAGGAGTTAGGAATTGTAAATGAGGTTGCGAAGGAAGAGGTGGAGTGCGACGTTAAAATGGAAGATTGTGGAACCGAGGATGTTGTGAAGATGGAATCCTGTGCGACTGTTGATGAGACATCGTCTGCTCCTTTTGGTAGTCAGAACAAACCCGATGTCGCGGAGATCTGCGTTCAGCTGTTCTTCTCGATGTCCGAGAAAATCATGGCCAAGGTCACAGAGCTGACGCGAGAGCAGCAGGATTTAACTGAGCCGCCGATCAACCAAGGTGATTTAAACGGCGATGTGAACGGCGATGTGGACGGGGATGTGAACGGCGATGTGGACGGCGATGTGAACGGGGATGTAAACAAGGAGGACAATGATGGGCGCCGCACACCGTCTGCCGATGACATGGTGACCGAAAGATACAGCGAGGTCCCAGAAACACCCGAGGTTACAAAATCCACTTTTCATGTTCTCCAAGGTAATTATAAACAAAATTTTGTTATTTTTATTGTATTTTTCTGTCATGTTGCAACGAATGACTCGATTCTGAACAGGTTTATAGTGTATACCTAGCTCTACCAGGCAGGTGACCCAAGCTAGATTTTTGAACTGAAATTCCAGAAGACCGTGGTTGAGTTGTCGCTATGTTTCACTATGCCGAGGACACTTGTACCTCTCCCCTCTCTGCCATCTTGCCATCTTATGGTCACCATGTCTTAGGCCAGGTTAACTGCAGTGTGCTACATTGGTCGGCTATCTGTAAGAATTCGGAACCATTACTGTGAAATGAACAAAGTTCAGCGTCAAAGGTCATTTATCCAGACTAGGGTTTTTCCGTGCATGCCCAATAGCGACCCCACATTAACGTCGATTTGATTCGATGTGATGTCTGAAACTAATGAATTTTGACTCCATAATTACCGTAATTCACAAAATCTTATGCTTACACTTATTTCTTTGATTTGGCAGCATTCGCTATGCTGGACCAGGTGCCAACCAATCATAAATTCTTCAATAATACCTCCCAGCCAATCAAACCTCGCGCATTCTATTCGGCGGTCAAGAAGGAGGTGATTATCGCCACGGTGATATTCTTTCGGCGTCTTCCACATACGGGCAGTTGTATATAAAATAAACGATATCTGCTTGCGTTCTTGGCACATTGGCGAAGATCTTTAGTGACGTATAATTATGTATAATGACTTAAATAATAACTACACTTGGGTACATCTCGAAACATCACACTTTTTTATTTTTTTGCCATGTAATTCTTTAATTGTTTCTTCACATATCTGTCCGTGTCATTTGAGGGGGTTGTTTTTAATGTACGAGGTACGAGACGTGTAACAGTTGAGATTGAAAGCGAAGCAATCTCTCCGCCGTCACGTGACCCAACTGAGGTTCAACACGAGCGTTCGCGAATTACGTACATGGTTAGGTGCAATGAGATATCTCGAATCTTGTATTACTTGTGTTAATCTGGATATAAGTTTTATGAAATGATGTATAACATTTATTCATCGTATATAACAATATGGCTACCCTGACAAATGGCATCACTGATCACTGTGCTTGTTTTTAATTTCAGTTGACTTTACTCAAAGCCAGTCTTCCTGATGGCATCTACGTACGCGCGTATGAACAAAGATTGGTGATTATCCATATTCCATATATACGTATAATAAATATACTTATTATACACGGACACATGGCTTTCATTCTCCATTCTCCATGTGTCACATTTAACATAAAAAAGATTGGTGGCTATTAACTTTAAAAAAAATATATACTTTTTATACACGGACACATGGCTTTCATTTTCGATGTGTCACCTTTAGCATAAACAGAAATATTTGGATAAGAAAGTTTGTTAATTGGTAACTGTATGCTTGTTTATATAGTGATATTTTGGGTGTTAACCTCCATTAGAGATAGGAAAGGCTAAGAGACATATGTTAATGTTATAAGTTGTTGTGCATGAGGTAGGTAGTCTACAGATTCTTGTAATCGTTTCTTCCATACCTAGTATACAACGCTATATCTTGTATCGTAAACGTTTGTATGTATGTGTATGTATTTATAGGCTGATTACCGAAGTAAGCGTTGTGATAGGCCATTCTTGGCCCTTTACAAAGCTAGCCTATTAATGTGGTTAACACGACAATTTCATTAGCCTCACTCATATGGGGTAGAGAACACCTAGTGTGGAAAACCCACCGAGTCTTGGCAGACAATTGACCTTTTCCATTCATGCCACTGGTTCCAGATGTTTACATACGAGCTACATATGTCACACACTTCACTAAGTCTATGAAATGTCAACGGTTATTTACAATGAGATGAAGACATAGTGGGGAGGTAAGCTACATAGAGTGAAAGTCAAACGCTCTTACCACTACGCTACCTGCCCCCATCATAAATTTTTACTCCTTCACCAGATGTTAATCATTTAGAGAGGCTCAGACTGCCAATAGGACGATGTTGAGGAAAAGTTGGCCACAGAAATACCCGACTACATTCACAATATTGATAGATTGATAGATTATAACGTGGGAGATACGCACAAAAACCTTAACTCTTGTGGAACCTAAACCAACAATCTCTAATAATTTTCATTATAACTATTATTTATAGAGGCTGACAGAAACACTGGAATTATCTAGAATTGTTATAAAAATAGTCCGTTGCCCTCTGTTAACTGTATTACTGAACTAGTCTATACAACTTGACTGGTGCTGTACCATCTGGGAAATAATGGCAGATGTCCAGCGTGTAAGAAAGAGTGACAGAAATAGTCCCTGAGAAAGTCGTCTTTTTAGCTCAGTGGGTAGAGCATCAGACTGGCTCTCTGGAGGTCACGGGTTCAAACTCACAAGAAGCTACTGGTATCTGTGGACCATAGCTAGCCTCCCCTATTGAAGTTACTTTGAAATTATAACACATGCTTCTAGTTGTAAAACCTTGAGCTACACCGCAAGCATGTCTTTTATTCGAGCACCTCTACTTGCATATTGCTATTACTTATTTATTCGCGATTGTGTATTATCACAGGAGATGACGAAACAAGTTTTCAATAAAATTTTACAATATCCACATAGCTCCAATAATGTCCCCCCAACTTCAGGACATGTTCACTGTGATGATAACGGGTCCAATCAACACCCCGTACGAGGATGGACTGTTCTTCTTTGATGTCCAATTCCCACCTGATTACCCGTCAAGTCCTCCATCAGTTCACTATATTTCTTACACCCACGATCGCCTCAACCCTAACCTCTACGATGATGGCACAGTCTGTGTTAGCCTCCTGGGCACCTGGTCTGGAAAGGTAGGCTACAATGACGTGAGCTGAAGGAACCACTTGTCATAGTAGAAAACTAATAATTCCTTTTTAAAACAGCGAAACTATAAATTTTTCATGTATTAAACTATCAGCAATTTAAATTGCTTATATGCGATTATTAAACCTGTCAATTTTTGTTGAATTACCGAAATAGTTTAACGCTTTTAACTAGCTTTTTTAAAATAGCAATGTCTGAACTGACGGATGCTAAGACAACACATTAGGCTTTCCGTGAATCGCCTTTACATTAGGTGTGAACAGTAGCAACACAAAAAAAACCAGCTGTACTACACTGACACATTAAATAATTATTAAATCTTTAATAAATAATATTTGATAAATATATTATATAAAAGTAATACATGAATGTGGTGTTGTATGACTTTAAACGGGTGTCTATTGTATTTTTCGCGAAATTCTACCCTTAAATCAGTACTTTATACGACATTTGATCTAGGAATAATTGACAGAGGGCTTTCAAATTGTACAGGATCGCCCGTAGAAACATGATGAAATTTACAATAGAAACAAATGCGATCGGAAATAGTGTTAACGATGACTTAGGTTAATGATCCTACATATATTTATCAGTCTGACGTATAATACACAAGTATATATGGGCGAATTCTCTCATCAGGGATCAGAGAAGTGGACTCCAAGGTCGACTCTGCTGCAAGTTCTCATATCTATCCAAGGTGTGGGAGTGAAGCAGTACCTGAGAAACCTTGACATTCTCGCAGTTCTTTCATAACTCGCTGTAATAAATTACAAATTGTCATCTGGCGAGCTGCGTAGGTGGTTTTTAACAATTTCCGTAACGGTATATAAAAAAATCGCTGACTTTAATTCGAAATATAGATTTTATCTCGATAATTTCCACTTCATTGCACAACAAAAAGACAGAACCCACGATATTATGCCATTAGGTGAAATTTATAAATTTCTAAATTATTCATCAACTGTCGAATAAGAATAGAAATAGTAGAGCAATTTTTAGAATTTTTATATTATACTGATTCATACCTTAAAATAATTCAGTAAACATGTTGAAATTGGGTACTAAAAATACATTTTATTCAGCCTAACGACTCTTAGGCCGGCCGACTGTTAAGATCACCGTGTTTTTGTCTTTATGCAAAAAATTAACCAGGCCCGATTTTGTGTTATGCTTTTATTGACTAGGCCATAAATTGTGTTTATATTCAGCAGACCTGATTTTGTGTTTATACGTTTATTAACCAGGCCTGATATTTTATTAATGCATTTATTAACCAGGCCATATTTTCTATTTGTTTATACGTTTATTGACCAGGCCTGATTTTGTGTTTATACATTTATTGACCAGGCCTGATTTTGTGTTTATACGTTTATTGACCAGGCCTGATTGTGTGTTTATACGTTTATTGACCAGGCCTGATTTTATGTTTATACATTTATTGACCAGGCCTGATTTTGTGTTTATACGTTTATTGACCAGGCCTGATTCTCGTTAGCGAGCCATACTTTAATGAACCGGGATACGAGAATGAAAAAGGTTCACTTGAGGCATACACAAACAGCAAGATGTACAATGAGATGGCCCTCATCAAACTAGTACAGGTAACTACCTATCATGTGGCGAATAGATCTGGTTCATGTCACTATATCGTGTGGCAAATAGATCTGGTTCATGTCACTGTATCGTGTGGCAAATAGATCTGGTTTATGTCACTGTATCATGTGGCAAATAGATCTGGTTCATGTCACCGTATTGTGTGGCAAATAGATCTGGTTCATGACACTGTATCGTGTGTTCAAAAGATCTGGTTCATGTCACTGTATCGTGTGGCAAATAGATCTGGTTCGTATCACTGTATCGTGTGGCAAATAGATCTGGTTCGTGTCACTGTATCTTGTGGCAAATAGATCTGGTTCATGTTACTGTATCGTGTGTTCAATAGATCTGGTTCATCTAACTGGGTATCCTGTAGTAAATAGACAGATCTGGTTCATGTAAAGGTGTATCCTATTGTAGAGTGGTTCATTGTATCAATATCTGGTCATTTTTGGATATCTGGTAGATCTTTGTCTGATTCTCCTTAAACACATCGTGTAATATTACAATCTATGTACACTAGTTTTTAGTACATATAACATATTATTGCAAGGAGCAACCAATACAGGCTCTTGCATACGGTTTACCACAAATAAATTTCTGTCGCAGTTATGCAGTGTGGATGAAATAACATAGACACTTAAAACATCCATGAACATTGTTACCAAGTGCCTACATATTATCGAAATAATTCTACTTCAGCAATCTCATTTAATTAATAATTATAAATAAACCTAAAGGATTGGCTGACTACTGGGCAGTTTTGAACTCATATAATTTCACCATTGTTTCAATGTCCAGTAACTATGCTAGGCTCTTGTCTTTCAGTCGATGACAGGCATAGTGAGGAAACCCCCAGAAGCTTTCGAGAAGGAGGCTCGTTACTATGCACAGACACACGTTCCGCGGTTTGTTTACCCATGTAGCTAGGCAACCATTAGGGGAATTTTCAAAAAATGATCACTTGATCATACGACTATTTGAACTTTCTGATTGCCAAGTTCAAGTTTGACTGATTTGTTTAACACTCTGTGAAGGGTACGAGATAGTTCAACTGGTGGAGCGCTGGGCTGTGAACCCAAAGGCGGAGGGTTCGAATCCCGGGCAATAGAAATTGTGTTTTTCCTTTGTGTCCTTAGGCAAAGTACTACATACCTGTTGTTCCAATCGACTTGGCCTTAAGTAAGTACCAGGGAAGTTTATTAGCAGCAACTAATGGCGAATTAATGTGCAATAAGCAAATTCGTGAGGGGTTTATTGGCACTTGTAATAGGACACGTCTCTCCCAATGATCTGATGTATACCATTATGTGGCAGGCTGTGCAGTTTTTTAGTTTGCACTGCTTTCTACATGAATTTACCGAAGTTATCTGAGAAACTGGATCTGGTTAATCGAAAGGCACTGTAAGATCTGGATCTGACCGCATCATAGCGGGTCTTATTTCTGCCCCCCAACATAAAAAATAACGGTCGCTCAACACGTTATTCCACTCTTGAATTTAAACGCAGTTTACGACATCGTAAAGAACATTTTTTTCCCGACAGAATGATCGAGAGGATAGAGAAATGGGTGCGGCTGAGTCCACACGCTAATGTGGTCACATCGAACCATGTAGAAACCACGGTTGACCACCAGCGGTCCGCCTCGCCGTGTGACCACCACGGCGCGTGTAACTGCGCGCCATCGCCCAGTCCCGGTGACATTCCTGTAGGTCAGCCACATGATGCACCGATGAGGTTAAACAACACGACTCATCAAATGCAGACTGACTGCGATAAAGATGGCGACGAAGCGGGAAAACCCGAGTTCCCCCTGTTGCCCCTGTCCCGTGGGATGGTGCTGAGCATGCGTAAGCAGTTGAATTTGCTCAAGACATCTTTGATAGACGACAATCGGTGTTAGTAACGTCTCGATGTCGGAAGAAAACCATCGCCGGTGTTGTTTATGAAATTTGGCTAAAAGCTAAAGGCATGTCCCTGTTTCTTTCAGATCTCATTACCTCATCTGTATGACATTGTATTCCTAACTCTATAAGATTAATAGCTTGAAAATAAATTTGGAATGCTACGAAGTAATCAACTTGGTAGGCTAGAGGGTAATCACCTCAGTACTCTATGCATTAATCACCCAGGTACGCCATGGAGTAATCGCTTTTGTACGCTATGAAATAATCACCCTGGTAAGCTATGGAGTAATCACCCTGGTACGCTATGGAGTAATCACCCTGGTACGCTACGGAATAATCACCCTGGTACGCTATGGAGTAACCACCTTGGTACACTGTGAAGTAATAGCTTTTGTACGCTATGGAGTAATCACCCTGATACGCTGTGGAGTAATCGCCCTGATACGCTATGGAGTAATCGCCCTGATACGCTATGGAGTAATCGCCCAGTTACGCTATGGAGTAATCGCCCTGATACGCTATGTAGTAATCGCCCTGATATGCTATGGAGTAATCGCCCTGATATGCTATGGAGTAATCGCCCTGATACGCTATGGAGTAATCGCCCTAATACGCTATGGAGTAATCGCCCTGATACGCTATGGAGTAATCGCCCTGATACGCTATGTAGTAATCGCCCTGATATGCTATGGAGTAATCGCCCTGATACCCTATGGAGTAATCGCCCTGATACGCTATTGAGTAATCGCCCTGATACGCTATGGAGTAATCACCCTGATACGCTGTGGAGTAATCGCCCTGATACGCTATGGAGTAATCGCCCTGATACACTATGGAGTAATCGCCCTGATACGCTATGGAGTAATCGCCCTGATACAATATGGAGTAATCGCCCTGATACACTATGGAATAATCACCCTAATACGCTATAGATTAATTGCCCTAATACGCTATAGAGTAATCGCCCCGTTACGCTATTGATTGATCACCCTGATACGCGATGGAGTAATCACCTTGGTCAACTGTGGAGTAATCACTTTTGTACGCTATGGAGTAATCACCTTGGTCAACTGTGGAGTAATCGCTTTTGTACGCTATGGAGTAATCACCCTGATACGCTATGGAGTAATCGCTCTGGTATGGGATACTATAACCTACTCGCTTTGGTACACTATGCACTTTGCTACTCTGTCGATATATGAATTTCGAGCCATTTTTCAATGTGCTGTTTATGCTGCTATCAGTTTACTATGAATACACTATCATAATGTGGTATGTACACAGGCAATTTGCTCAGTTTTCCAATTATAATTTGCCCTGGTTCCACTAGAGACACTAAGTAAACAGTAACAATTGCCTTATTCTTTTATGTTATCGCCAGGAAATTAGTACCATTTATGATAAATTTTATACATCAGTTACATTTTTTATCGCATATACGAATGCTGTAGAAATCAATATAAAGGTTCACAGAACTCGGATATTTCCCAATATGTCGTTAAATCAGAACAATTTCTGTGTAAAATAAGGCATTTTTATAGAAAGCTGAAAAGTAAACGAAAATAAGGAGTTATTTATCCACAAAGTTGATTGAAAAATAGAACGCATATCTAATCAATAAGATTACATGTGGATTTTATGGTAAATGTTGCACAATGTTTATCAAACATAACGCGTGTCTTGAAATAAGCAGAGAGTTATCCTTCCTGAGTACATTGCCCTTCACTGGACATACGACAAATGCTATATTATATGAGTTTTGTTTTCGCAATCTTTATTTCTTTTTTGTGGGTGTTGAATGTCCTGGACTCTGCCCCACTCTAGTCGTCCTATATTAACCAGAACAAACAGCATAATACTCTTTTATCGCTCGTAAGTTCCAGCTATCCTATCGTAGTCTAAAGTTACATTTAGGTACATTAACAAAAAGGGGAAATTATCGGAGTTTTTCCTGGAAGCGTTTCTGTCACTATTGACCGTAGATCACTATTCACCTGCTCTATGTCACAAAAACCCTAATCAGTCGTCTATTTGTGACCCTGTTGTCCCTCATGTTTAACATGATACAGTCCTGTTCAACATAATAGTTGTACTGAAATTTCAGTCAAGATCCAAGATTCAGCGTTTCAGCTAAGTTTTATTGTTGTTTATTATTATTAGAGTGGAAATGACAGTAACAACCACTTTGATATACTTTTTTATCATGCAAAATTAATATAATTAAGGCTTGGGTTTAATGCTACTGATGGGAAAAAACTGAATTTGTAATGAAATAAATTGCTTTTAGTAGCTGCAGATAAGAAACGCTGCCTTTATATTCCTAAGTGTCTTGCATTAAAATCAGCATGTGGCACAGGCAAATTTCCATTCCGCTCGTCGAATGTCTCTTGAATTACTACTATCTTTATGTACAATTTATATTTATAACTTACCAATGGCGTTTTTGTTATTTTCTTGTTGTTTTCACACGATAAATAATTCGATAATAATATGCATGCTTCACATTGTGTCTGTTATGACATACGACATAATTTAGCGGTTTATTTAAGGTTACATCAATAAGAAGTGGTAAAAATTAGCGTCTTTCTGCTCGTGGTAAGGAAGACCTTCCAGTGGTTCTTGTGATCAGATCACTGAACCTTTCCTGCACCGTACCGAACTCATTATTTGAGCGAGGAAATCTTGCTCATTTCATCGAGTGAAATCCCAGGTTTGTGCAGATTCGAACTCGCGACCTACACATCTTACGTCATAAGTCACGCTTCCTGTTCCTACACTGGAAGCACCTCATGTGGTACTTGTACCTGGTTCAAGCTGTAAATAAATACTCTACGACTGGTGGTTAATCATATCGCTGACTCGCATCTCGTTTGCATTCATAGTGCGCTTTTGTCTTGATTGTCAATTATGTCAACCTTCTTCAGGTACGCAGAAGCGCGAGTTTCGCCTTTATTGAGGTGTTCTTGTTTAACGCAATGACCTGAGATTGCTATTTTGACCTATCGCTTTCGTGCAAACTATTGTCAGCCAATTTTGAATTTGGAATTGATCTCCCACTGCTGCAGGGTCGCTGGAAATTAGGCCAGCCATGAAAGACCCAAGCTATAACAATGGCATTCTTAAAGGGCATCATTGTTGGCCTAGGAACTTTTCAATTAGAGTAACACTGCTATCCAAAAAAGGTGTTGCCCTTTATTTTTCTAGATCATTTAGACCTGGCTGCCTACCTATTAAAAAGGTGTTGCCTTTGTTTTTCGAGGTCATTTAGACACCTGGCAGCCCAATAATCAAAAAGGTGTTGCCTTTATTTTTCTAGGTCATTTAGACTAACCTGGCTACCCACCTATTTACTGAGCTTTTCAAGTGAACCTCCTATAGTTCATAGAAATGAACTGCTGCTTCAATATTCCCTGGTGTAAATCTCAGTATCTTGGTTCTACTTGATACGGAATCGTCCCCCCTTTCTTGTTTTGTTTTCCTTGTGTCTTGTGATTGTATTTCTACATGTCACTATGGATTGATTGACTATATCCAATAGCATGATCTCTACAATACGAAAATACAAAGGTAACACCTTGTTGACTAACTGTATAAGGATTAACACAAGCTTTCGTATATCAAGTA